>JZKD02S1674423.1:95494-148548 GCA_000966675.3 Picea glauca | reverse complement strand
ATAGTTTACATAGCTTTAGGCCAATTGTAGCGTTATCACACTTTACAATGTTCCCGCACATCTTGGCCTCCACATATAGTCTGCACAAGCAACATATATTGCACACGGAACTCAATCACATATGTTTTCCTCATATCCTAATCTATGTACAATTTGCATTGTATCACGAACATCCTGACTTCTATGAATGCCACATTCATTAAAAGCAAAGGAGTGTGTCTGGATTTTCCATAATGTATCATTCATTCAAGGATTCTATTTGATATGCCTGCAAGGTTTTCGCCGTAAGAAACACAAGTTGTACACTTTCCAAATAAAATCCCAAGGAGCCATAGTATGTATTTATAGGGATTGTTTTCATGCATCTTGGTGTGGAGGTGTGGAATTTATATCTTGGTTGTGCAGGGATATACTTGTGTGGATGCATGAAAGTTATCTCTATGCGGAATATATGTTTGTTTTTGTTGTTGATTTTTTATAACATTGATAACATTGATAATATTAAGTAACATTTGATAAAATTGATAGCATTGATAAAATTGCATATTATTAAGTAAGATATATTTAATATTTATTTTTTCGGAAAAAAAAAAATTATAATATAATTATTTTTACATAAAAAAAAATATTGTATTATTTGATATTATTTAATATATATTATTTTTGAACGTGTGACCTATCTGTGATGGTGCGGAAACTATATATGTATCTGCACCTATATATGTATTATATGTGTAACAATATTCTATTATTGATAACATTCATAACTGTTAGACTATTCACTATGCAAGGATATACCTGTGCGGAGGTGCATGTTATATTTGTAGCTTTCGCACAGATATATCAATGTTATCAATAATAGAATATTGTTATGCATATATTCGGCACAGATATATTTATGCTAAGGTGTGGGATATATCTGTTTGGCACAGATATAGTTGTGCGGAGGTGCAGAAGCTATATTTGTGTGGAACATATATAACTTGCACACTTTTACACAGCTATATCTGTGTAGTTCACATCACTTCTCCTCATCTTCAGTTGTGCAACCTCTTTAAAAAGTTTTGTGGTAGATGTTTTTTACATAGTTCTATGCTAAATTCCATGTCTTCTGTCGACAATTACAAGAAAATAACTTTGAGCGAATCCTGCCATCAACACACTTCACATTGCTTTTGTCACATCTTTGTCTTTGCATACTTCTTTTTACTAAGTTTACCTAGTTGGATTCCAAATATCGTATTCTACGTCGATAATTTTATGTGTTATGCTTCTAGCACATGCCAACATCTGCACACTTCACATTGCTCTCTACACAATTTCCATTGCTTCTGGCACATCCTGATCATTTCTCTCCTTTATATCTAGACAAATTTACTTCCACACAATACAAAGAGTCAAAGTGAACATTTGCTTCTGCTAGATATGTTTTATTTTTATTTTTATGCATTGTCCAATGTCAGATCTGATATTCTATGCACATAACTTTACTTCCTTTGTTTCCACACACTTTTGACTAGCTCTTATCTTCCAAGCATCTACAACTCCATCAATTTCATTTATATATGCACACGTTTACTTCCGCACAATAGAAAGAGTCAAACCAAACACTTGGTTATCCTATTATTTCTTTTTGTTCCTATTGTTTGCAACATTTTAAGATCAAGTGACTGAGCATTGTTATGTTGCTCATGATCAAACTTATTGCAAGTTTTTTATGATTGGTAATTGTTGTAAATGTCTTGGGTCACGGAATACTGATTGGTGTCCTCTACTAGGATCAAATTTCTGAGACTAGGCTTATATTTTAAATCAAACAGATATTGTTCACTGGAAACAATTAACAACAAAAATTTAAAACATTTTTCGTGGTTTCAATAAAACAACGAGTCAGAATCGTTGTTCATTATGCATATTATAATTTATAGGTAATTTTTTTTACTAATATTTTGATATTATAAAGTTATCTATTTTTATGTATTAAAAATTATATAGATGCTCGCCTCTACATAGTTGCTTAGGCTATGTGTTACCAACCTTTGTATTAAAAAATAAAAACAATTCGTTAAAAGTAAAGTCAGGTTTGATAATTCACTTTAAAAAATAATAAATCATTTATAATTGATCTAGAAAATATGTTTTTCCTTTTCTTAAACATCCACGAAACCCCCCCCAAAAAAAAACAAATCCATGAGAGAACATGGGGAGGCTGACCATTTTCAAAATATTTGGGTCTAAAAAACAAGAGTATCATATAGACCCATCTAAGGGCATCACATGTCACTTACAAGGAATTTAACCTGGGTGGGGAGGATATCAACCATTCCTCCCAACCACCCAAGCTACATCCAATGGATAATTAAAATTTGTTTTTAATATACATATAGACATAAAAAAAAATTGTTATGTTAGACATATGCATATGCATAAGCATAAGAATATTCTATTGTTAATAACATTGACAACTATTAGACTAGCTCTTTGCAAGGATATAGCTCTAAATATTTTAGGTTGCTTATTTCTACAATGTTTTATGTTAAATATACATTTAGTTTAATTTACTTTTACTTTCTTTTTACTCCAAATATTTTACATTGCTTGATGCATAAACTAACATCCTCATTGGTCATTTCACTTTTTTTACTAAGTTTTATTCCACATTAAACAATTTGCTTTTTTGCTCACTTTTACAAAGTTTTATGGTTATTGTCCTTACTATAGCATAAACAATAATGTTATTTTTCTTTGTTATATGAATTATCTTTTCACAAATACAATTCATTATCTATGCATCTACTTATACTAAGTCTCATTGTTTACCAAATGTTTTCCACTCAACAACATATATTTGCCAATCGGCGGGGACTGTGATGCCATGCAACCCTTGTTATATATTTGAAAGAAAAAATATCAATTGAAGTGTTCACTCATTGTTTAAAAGTGTGTGGTCATATGGTGGGGATATTTTTCGAATGGGATCGATTTCTTCGAAAATGTATAGTATGTTTAGTCCAAGTTATACTTGAAATAGAGTAGGTAAAGATGAAATTTTAATTTTTTTTTTTTAGATTTGAAGGAATTGATAACTTTTTAAGATTATATGGGTAAGGTCTAGGTTCAGCATCACTATAATTGTTAGGCTAGTGTCAATAAATTAAAATTCAACACTTAGCAGGTAACTTATGATTTAGCGAGGACTGAGACATTTGGAGACACCCGTGAGGGGGTCCCACTCATGGAGGGCATGTACCCTCCTAACCTTGTCATAATGAGATGGAGTTTCATAGAGGATTTGACCCTGACTGGAAAGAGTTACAAGACCTACCTCCCAACCATCTCATGAAAATATTTCAACCCTAACATTAAAAAATATGTCACAAAAGTTCTTGAATTGTATGCTTAGATACTAATGTAATATGTCTCTTAGTGATTATAAGCAAGTTATCTATGAGCTTCTCAATGGTTATAGGCAAGTTATATATGAAAACACATAGGATATAGATCAAAACTTGACTATGAAGGAAGAACTTATAAACTTATGATTGGAAAAAAAATGTTAAACTATGTAAAGATTGTGGGGTTCCAATGAGATAAAGTTCACTGAGAGGATGCAGACCAAAACTTAACCATGAAGTAAGAACTTATTATTGGAAAAATATTAAATTTTTATCTATTTGAAGTGTGTGGAGTTGCATGGGATAAAAATAGTTTCTAGTTTTAGAGTCAAGAACAATTTTCCCTTAAAATATAATGGGCAACACTAATTATGTCGTTGAAAAAAGTTAGGTATAATTTACAACATAATATGGATGAGATATATAATGTAATAACGTTAATAAATGAAAATGAAAGAAAACTTAAAGTCCCTGATATAAATGTGATAAAGAAAAAAGCTAAGCATAGTACTAAAAGAGAATATAAAAAATCCAACAATGATAATAAATTAAATATATATATAATAATAAAGTTTTCATCAATTTTATTTTTTAATATATGGGTTTTCATAAAAAAAAAATAATAATAATATATCGGTTTTTGTTTTGATGTGATTTGTAGTGTGATCCAAAATGGATCATTATATAATTTTTCATCTATCTTGGTACTTTGTAGGTAGAGAAATTGGAGGAATTGGCTTGCAGGGCCCATTTTAGCGGCAGGTCCCAATTTGGATATTTTGAGTCTGAAACCTTCCAGAGCCATTTTGATGAATCAAATGGAATTTTTTAGGGTCAAAATTTTAAGAGAATATATTTTATCCTGTTGACGTTAATCTATACATTGAAACCTTTCCAACGGTGTGAAAATCACCTCAATTGAAGCTCATATGCCGAAGTTATGTCTCCCACAAGTTGACCTACATGTTGACCACCATGGTACTGATTGGATGTCATGTCAACTCCCATTACTCACACATGTAAGGCTAGTCACATGGTACATTCAACAAGATTCTAAAAGGTCCAAAAACATTATCGCTAATTGAGGGTTAAGGCATTCAAAAATCCTAACCCTATATGACTATCATGTTATGTTAAATCCTAGGCCACTAGGAGGAGAAAGGGTTTCATTCTTTAGCATTGTGGTTATTTCATAGTTGAACAAAGAATATAGGAGTGGGATTTTAGAGCATAATATAGGAGGAAGAAGATGATGTAGATCCATTCAAGCCATGGCATCAAAGGAAACTCCATAGTGAGTGCCCCATTTCTTTGTACTTGCATTTCATAACTGAATAAAAGACAACAAAGTATAGGCTTCACCTTCCAGCTAGGTTTTCTCTTGTATTGGGTTTCTCAAGATACATCTTGTGTTCGTTTTTGTGGATTGAGTGTTCTTTTTATTGTTCTTTCATTTTCATATTTCAGCTATTTTTTGAAATTTGAGAAATAAGCTAGTGTTAATAAACCTAAGATATAAGAAAATAAATTGCAGAGTAAAATATTTCAGCATAATACAAGATCTATTGTGACAAATTGTTCCAATGAAATATCCATGGCAGTTTACAAATCATATTGGTATCAGATCAATTTTCTTTTGGGTATTTGTGGGAAGTTGCAGGATAAAGGAACTTTATTAAGAAGGAAGTCACAAAACCCTAGCCATGACGAATGAGTCCAGTCATAACAACCCTCAAGATGCAGTAGAAGAGATATTTGCGAGGTTGGAAGAGCAATTCATTGATATGTATTGCAACATGGCCCTCCTCATGGTGGCTCTAGCGAACAAGTTCAAACCTTTTGGGAAGGTTGGTGGTTCTAACTAAGAAGTTGAATCAGATGAGAAACTAGGAGATACTAAAGACCCATAAAAGAAGTCAAAAAAAGAGCCCAAGAAAGAGAAACCAAGTTCCAGTGCCATCTCTCCTCGACAGCCTCTATTTAAAATGGAAGCAAAAGTGAACATCAAGCCCTATCAAGGTGAGATCAATGTTGTTAAGTTGAATCATTTTTGCAACAGTTAGAATTGTATTTTTGTTCCCATAATATAGAATAAGAGTAGAAGATTTCATTTACTTGACTGAAACTAGAGGGCCATGCACTAACCTGGTGGAAAATCCATGCATAGACTCTTAGGTTGTAGGGTGATCCAATGATAAATAACATTCAAAACCCTCATCAAGTCCCATTTTTACCCTATTGGGTATGTAGACGACCAATGGATCCATTGGCATCACTTTAGGCAAAGTCAAGGGTAGAGTGTGCAAGAGTACACCACCGAGTTTAGGAAGATGGCGATCATTTTGGTTATCTATCCTTAGAACCCAGACGTACTCCTCAAGTATATGATGGGTCTACACAGTCATTTGTGAAAGAGAGTGATGTTATTCAAACCCAAGACCATTGGTGAGGCCTATGTGCAAGTACAATACTTGGAGAACATAGACCATAAGAAAGGACATCCAAGTGGTTCTGAACAGAAAGACCACCAAGATGCTTCTAAGGAGGGAAGAAGAAGTTGAAAGAAAAAGACAAGAAAACAAAAGTTGTTGCACATAAATGCAAGGATCCAAAAATCCCCTGCAACCATTTCAATATCGATGGTCACACCGAAGATAAGTGTTCAAAGCTACATCCAAAGTTGAATCCAAAGAATCGTAAGAAGGATGTCGAGAAGAAGTGTTGATCAAAAATATTGTTTTACGATCTTAAGATCAACCTCATGAGGATATGAATCCCCCTGCATTTTTATAGAGGTGGTACTCCTCTTGTTCTTATGATTCCAAGAAAATAAAATGAAACAAAACAAAGTTTGAGAAGGACCAGGCTTAACATTTATATTCAAGGAAAACAACACCTGAGATTTGGGACCAAGTGTTAAAAGAAACTCATATGTACAATATCTACAATGTGAATAGATAAGATGTGTACATAATATAAAGGACATATATATCCATCACAACATTCATCAGAACATTTAACAATACCACAAATAGAGAGAACAAGAAATGGACCGCATATAAAAGAGAGCTTTAAATTATATTTCAATAAAGTACCAAAAATATTGTGATAGATAGAACATTGAGAATACAACAATGTAATAACCCAAGTGGCTCTCTCGGAGTCTAAAAAATAATAATGAGTCTTTAAATACAAATTAAATGTCTTTAAAGAATGTAAAATGTAATCGCCTTTCAAAGAGGACTGGGATTGGCTCTCGTGGATCGTAAATGAAAAGACCTGGAAGATAAGAGAAGGAAAACCAAGAATACTTGTCGTATGGTCCTTTTGAAGTAATGGAGAAGGTGGGTGATAACACCTACAGTTTCAATCTACCCCCATACATGCACATTTCCTCAATAGTGAATGTGGAAAATATAAAACTCTATGATATTTCCATGTTGGATTAGGAAACTAGGGAGCAGTTCCTACCTACCATAGAGGACTTAGCACCAAAATCTCAAACAAATTTTGTAGAAGATATAGTTTTGCAGAAGTCCAAAACTATCAGATAGGGGTATCATGACCTTTGGCATATTAGGTTGAAAGGAAAACTTCTAGGTAAGGTAAAATGGTACTTCAGGGAGAAGGTAGAGGGAAAATTTCCTCACCTCATTAATTAAAATACTTTTGGGACCAAAATCCTCTCTAAATGGGGAGGTATGACCCGAAATGGATCATTATATAATTTATCATCTATCTTGTTACTTTCTAAGTGGAAAAATTGGAGGAATTGACTTGTGGGTCACAATTTGGAGATTTGGGGTATGGAACATTTTTTTATCCATTTTGAGGCATCAACCTATATTTGGGGGGGTCAAAAATTTATCAACATAGCTCTTGTCCATTTGAAACTATTATACACATTAAGACCTTTCCAATGGTGAGGAAATCACCTCAATCGGAGCTCATATGCAGAAGTTATGTCTCTCGCAAGTTGAAAACCATGGTAGTGAGTGGATGTCACATCAATACCCATCACTCACACATGTGGGGCTAGTCACGTGGTACTTTCAAGAAGATTCTAGAGGGTCAAAAAAAATTATCACTTATTGAGGGTTAAGGCATGAAAAAACACTAACCCTATATGAATATCATGTTATGTTAAATACTAGGCCACTAGGAGGAGAAAGGGTTACATTCTTCATCATTGTAGTTGTTCAATAGTTGAACAGAACATCTAGCAGTAGGATTTGAGAGCATAACAAAGGAGGAAGAAGATTATGTAGTAGCCATTTAGGAAAAAAATTCAAAGACAACTCCATAGTGAGTGTCCCCTTTCTTTGTACTTGCATTTCATAGCTGAAGAAAATATAGCAGAGCATAGGCCTCACCTTCTAGATGGGTTTTCTCCTATATTGGGTTTCTCGGGATACATCCCTTGTTCATATGTTTGAATGGTGTGTTTTTTTTCTTGTTCTTTCATTTTAATATTTAAGTTAATTTTATAAATTTGAGCAATAAGCTAGTGTTAATAAATATGAAATCTAAGGAAATAAACCTACATAATAAAATATTTCAACATAATACAAAATCTATTGTGACGAACTGTTCCAGTGGAATATTCACACTATTTTATAGATATGTTATGATGCACTGTTCTAGTGGATTTGAGGTTTTTGTGAATGTTTTCATTTTGGGTTTTCATCAATTTTATTTTTTAATATATGGGTTTTTGTTTTGTTGTGATTTGTGGTGAGTAGGTTGCCAACAATCCATTTAGAAAGAACAAGACCATCAACACTCTCAAGCATCATAATAAGAATATAGTGTCTCTATCGATGTCATTCTTTTTCAATATCCTATATGTTATAGAAGAGATCATGTGGATCCTTTTGATATACCCATATGAATAGCTACACTTGGACATCGAGGTTATCTTGATCACCATTGATTCCTATGTCTCAAAGCTCAAGACAGAGAACGGTGAGTTGAGGCACAAACTCAGGGAAAAGGATTAGTTCAACTTCAAGCTCCAAGAGAAGATTGAATAGTTCCAATATGCATTGGAGGAAGCCAATGGTTGCTTCTCCCATGCACTCAATGAGAATATTAGTAATATAAAATTTCATGGTGTGGAGTTATCTTTTCTAGTGATCAATTTATAAAGAATTCCTTATGCAACTCAAGCTTTGTATTAGGATTTTTAATACCCCATTGTTTAACCTTGGAAAGTATTGGATCACATTATGTAGAAACTGTAAATGTGTGGTTAACATGACAATGCCAAGCCATGTGAGCTTAAATAAATGAGCCTGTGATGTGAATATTGTAAATATGTTTTATATTATTTTCTACTGCATAGCTCAAGGACAAGGGTCAACTAGAGAATGATTAGGCATATAAACACTATAAATATACTTTTTATGGACCATGTGGTAGATTTACCACAATGAAATATATATTTTCTATGGACCATATGTTATAGTTACCACAATTCACTATCTATTTTGTAAAATTATAATGTTGGAATATGTGTGTGTGTGTGTGTGTGTGTGTGTGTGTGTGTTCCAAGATGAAAATAGAGAAACAAACTATGATATGAGTCCACAAGAGGAGAATAATGAAATGGAGGTCCATGGGAAAGAAAGTCTCCATTGCCAAGTGTTAGTGTAAGAACTCACATATTTTCCAGCATGTTCCTTAATGAGGCAAACCATCACCTTTGACTTACAAATCCAAATCATGAATGAATGAAGAAATGTGTGAAGGAAAGTCTACTAAATTAAATATGGAGCATGAGGAAATGTCATTGTAAGTACAAGTACAATCATTTCAGGAAAATGTGAAAGTCTCTCAATCCATTCTCCTACAACGTGGGATTGCACTTATTCTTTCCATCATACTCTCTATTTCCATGCTACATTCTTCATAGTACCTCCATTCCAAATCTAAAAAACAATAGATCTTGTTGAGGGGGATGGATTCTCAATGTAATAGTATGGATTAAACCCAAAGAAGAGGATCAACTAAACTCTTCCATGTTTGGGATGGAATAATCCTCTGGGTTAATGGTCCGATAACCATTCTAATTCGGACCCCCCTCTCTCCTAAGGGTTTTGCGACCTCCCGGTCAAGGATCTTCAATTCCGAGCCAAATTGGCTCTCTGAGACCTTAATGGTATCACTTATGAATGAACACAGGCCCTTTTTGTCCTCTGGTGTAGGTTCTATGGCACCCACGACCTCTTTCTTCACTCTACTGAACTCATAGGTTTTAGGTGCAAGCTCCTCTCCCATTATCCCCTTCTCGCATGTGACCTTGGGCTATGTCCTTGCGTAAACGCATGATTGCGGGAGTTCCCAAGAGTGGTTTGGGATCCACCCACAATTTACCTCCATCTGCCATGTACCCCTTTGTCGATATTGTGGTTCTGATTGCGGCCCGCCCTTGAAATTTTAACGTCCTAGCACTTTCTGGCCCTACAATCAAGCATGACCATCGATCTTGTGATCTCGAGTGGATCCCCTCGATCAATAGTTTAGATCCATATCCCTCTCTTTCTTTCCTCTGGATCACGCCTTCCTAGATCTCCACAATATTTCAACACGTGTCCCCCCCAAATCAACAGCCGAGATCGATTTCTCCTTTTGGGCTTCGACAGTTTCAATTATCAAACATTGTTTTCTCTGCAATGCTTACACCCAGATCTCGCAATCTATTGACACATGTCTTTTGTAGATCGACGGCTATGATTTCTTTGGGTCTTTGGACTTCAGAGAACTCAACTTTCAAGCCTTTTCTGAAATTCTTTTATCTGAATCTTGCGATCTATTGACGTGTGTCTCCTACAAATTGACGGCTGTGACTGCTTCGGTTCTTCGGGCTTCCAAAAACTCAACCCTCAACTTTCACCTTCCTTCGAAGTGCATGGATATCTGTCGCGTGTCCTCTGAATCGGACGATTGAGATTCACTTCCGATTTTCGGGGTTCATAAATCTCAATTCTCAAACTTCTCCTCGCTCGCTTTTTTTTCCCAGAGCGTTTTATCCAAAACACATGATCGGTTGAAGCGTGTCCTCCTATAGATCGACGGTCCCCATCTACTTTGTCTATTCATACTGCGGGAGTCTCAACAACCCACCTTCGCTTCCTCCTGAAACTCACGATCTGTCGCCACGCATCGCTCTGAATCCAATGGTTAGGATTCACTTCAGATTTTGGGTTTCGGGAGTTTCAATTCTCAACCAAAATCCTTGAAGTGAGATTTTCCGAAGTCTCATATATGTTGACACGTACTCCCCCTGACGACCAATGGACGGGATTTACTTCAGCGATTTCACTTCCTCCTCGTTCACAATCTTCCAAAGTTGTGGATCTCGTGCCACCTGTCCCTCTTGATGATGGACGGTTCCTAGTCACTTTGAGACTTTGGAACTTTGGCAGTCTTCTCTACTCTATGCTTCAAGAAACTTAAATCTCACACATCTTGCCCAGATCCAACGATATGGAACGCTCTCCTCTCCCTCCTGGAGGGATCTTAGCCGGTGATTTAGGAAACCTTCAAAATTCTTACTTTCTTTGAAGATCTTTCCCGCTATCTCTCATGAGCTTTCTCGCCTTCTTCTCCTTTGAATTCTTAAAGAGACACTTCGACACTTAGTCGAATTTCAGATCTGTGCACTCCTTGCAACAAATTCTTATGCAAGGGTTGGGTTCTTGCGGGCGATTGTGCACGCCTTGCAGCAGTCACTTTTCACTCCTTGCAAAGGGAAATTTTTGCACTATCTCTTCTGAGCTTCGGAATCGAAACAGATTTCATCAACGCACTCATTGCGGACTGTGTGCACACATTACACAGACTCAATCGAAGAGATACAATTGAAACTTATGAAAACATCTCACAATTTCATATATTCGTAACGAAATCCATTCATTCATGAAAACAACAATAACAGGGAATTGCAAACAATAACAGCACCATGCATTGGATCAATTTTCCTCTGTTATATCCATTCAAAAGTAAACGGCTACAGTTATGATTAAAACAACAACTAAAAATTTAGAAATTTCCTACTAACTCGCAACAGCCTCATTTGGGCGTACAAAACCTCTATTTATCTCTAAGGGTTCTTAGGATTCCCCCCTAATTCTCATCTACTCGAAAACAAAACCTAGTTGCTACCTTAGTTTAGTTACATTCAATACTAGGAGTGAAAACTCTCAGATCACTCATGATCATTCAGCTTCCAAGCGTTTGATCTTCTTCTACTTTTCAATCAGCTCCAAAAGATTCACAGTAAACGCTAGCATTTAAGATTCTGAAATGATTCCAAGGCGTTGATTTGTCCTGTCACGCATGCTCGTTGGCAATGCTCTGCATCACATTCAATGGGATTTAGGATTTGGTTCAAAAATTTTATTTCCATTCTTTTTATGTCATTTATGATTTATATAATTAATTTAATAAATATACTAATCTAAAGAATTTGAAGAAATATGTTACTAAGGATAACCTCTAAGAACAATAAATGAAACTATATGTAGCTTTTAATCCTCGAAGAAATAATTATGTTGTGAACTTATTACTAGAAGATAATGTTTAAGAAACATAAACTATTCTAGAAAGAGATGAAAATTATAATAGTAGAACACTCAAAAATAATTCAACAATAGTCCATGTACGAGATAATAGAGAATAGAAAAATAAGTAATAAAGTAGATAACCACTCATTGAGGATAACTAGTAATTTGTTCACACATACAAATTAACTTTGACAAAATTAACATCCTTGCTAGACGCTTGTGACACTTAACCAATAGTATAATAATCCATGAGAATGAATAGATGCATAGAAATTTTTAGCAAACAAAATCCTCCCTTGACTCCAAAAGGGTTTCTAAATTAAGCTTGAAATAATTCGCTACTACAATCCTTCTACAACTGCTTCATAGCCAAAGACCTTCTTCTAAGGTCAATTCTCTAATTTATAAGAAAAAAATTACATTTTGAAAATGCAATAAAGCAAAAAATAGAAAATCTCAAAAATGCATTGCATGTTGCTATCATTCTAGCAAACTAGATGGATCAATGTATGCATGCTCAACATCATATTTTCCCCATTGGTCAAGAAATTCCTCGCATAAGCTTAAATGGGTAAATGTGTGTTGTTGCCTATGCAAACTCAAATTGGTGTTTTCTTGTCTAAACCTTTTGATATACTTTTCTAATTTTGGCATAATGGACTCCATTCTAGTTGTCATCATGGCTTCTCCAGTTAGAAATTTTTGAAGAGCTACATTCAAATGAAGATATTAATTTGATGTCAACTTTCCATTTATCGGAAATCTTCTTGAATTCTTCTAACACTTCCTCAAAAGGCCAAAAACCCTCTTGCGGACCAAAATTGGGTAACCAACTCTTAGATGCAGCTTCCTCCATGAGATCCCATGCATTGATACATGTCTGTGATTCCTCTTGAACCTAGATTTAAGACAAGTCATCTAACCCACCCCAATATTTCACTAATCGTTCAACTCCAACGAACTCTTCCTTAGTCAACACTCTAATCCCATGGTTCTCATGGCTATGGGCCTTCTAAATTTCTTTGATGAATGCTAATTGGTCTTGGAATTTAGCTTGCCTCTCATTCCATGCAAGAATTTCCTTATATAACATCAGAAACTACAAGGTTTCCTTTTGTAATTCCACCACTTTAGATATGAAGTCTTTCTTTATTTGATCATTAATCTTGTTATCCTCAAGGACATCCTTAATGAATTTGCTCACATCATCCTAGTCTCCCTTGTAGCAAACAAATTAATTTCTAAGAGACACAATCTCTTTATTCATATCCTCCACTTCACTCTCCCCATATTTGGATTTGTCAGTGGTTGTGTGTTAAATAACTAACCCAGTAGAAAGAAACTCACTGAGCTTATATCTTTCAATGTCAATCATACTCTCTTCAATGGTACATAGAAGAACACTATCTACGTCTAATCTTCTCATTTTTTAGGTTCTCTTAATAATAGATTTCCTATGTTGATTATATGAAATAGACTCTAAGTCTGATACCCCTTCCATGGGATTTAGAATAGGTTGATCACCCCATGCTAAAACATTTTCAAGACTCCATGGGTTATGAAATTGTTCAATCTTTATCTCCTTACCTTTGTCACTTTTTTTAGGAGCAATCTCCTCATCTCATGTCAAGTCAATTAATTCACTAGGTGGTGGTGTGGTCTATTGAGCTTGTCGATGACCTAAAGTCTGATATGTTGGCTAATTTTTCTCACATGTTGAAATTTCACAAGTACCTATTTCTTCCAAAGTTGCCTCATGATGCATCCTTTCTTCATCTCTCTTTCTCTTTTCGTCTTCTTCTATTAGCTTTTTTTTCTTATTCTTCTTTTTTCCACTTCTCAAATTGTAGTTTATCCTCTTTTTTTTGTTCTTCTGCAACCATCTCTACTCCTCCTTATCCTTGTTCTTGATTTTCTCCTACATAAATTTCCAGGCTTCATGGTGTGCCTAAGGCAATTTTTTCTGACAGAGATCCCAAATTCACATCAAATTTACACATCCCCCTGACTTCGTCATCATGGTTGTAATTCTTTTGTGCATATTCCATGCCTTTGGTATATCTTTGTTGATTTGATCTGTTCTATTTGCCTCTAACTCTGCAAAATGTGCAGTCAATAGGATTTGTTAGACTAAAATAATTTAACAAATCTATAAATGATATGCACCATTCTGCCCTGCAAATACAGCAGAAATAGTCTTTGTGTTTTCTTATGAATTATACAACTCAATTCACATTTCTTGGTAAATAACTAGACTCCTCTATCTAATATCTTTCCAATGACTGCTTCCTTTCTCAATTTTGAGTATTGAGCAAAAATTTATGGTCATTTGAATATTACCCATTTACTCCTTCAGCACATCCTCCAACCAGGTGCAATTTTTAGTTGTGCTTATTGCATCCTTGCACCCGCTCCTCTGGAAATTTGACAGGATCTCAATTGGGTTCCTTCATGACCATATTTTGGACATTCTATCCAAGTTTCACCTTCATCTAAGCTCTAGGATGCTAGATACATCCTACTGAAGTTTCAAGCCAGTTTATCTTTTTGGCCTTGAATTATATAGGTGCCTTCTATTCCCTCATGTGCATTTTTAGGTGCCCAAATTATGAATCTAACTTCAAGATTGTCTTTTATGGCTCAAGATATTTTTGTAGACTACTCCTATGCCCCAATCTGATTTCGGAGCAGGAAGTTATGGCCCTCGGAGTGAATTGATACCCAAAAAATTACCCTCCATTGTTTGGCTTGTAACTCCCTCATAGTAGTTTCGTTTGACGAACAATTTACACTGTTAGAAATCTCCCTTTGAGCTTAATCATCTTAGACGCGAAAATTGTATGTCTTGCGAGGAAATACATTTTCATATGAATTGGATTTTCAAAAAATGTTGTTTAGGCCTCCAAAACTGGCCTACAAAAATATGACCTGAAAAATACCCATTTTCAAAGCAATTTTTCACTATTTTCTTTAAATTATGGTTAACTTATGTTGATTGGGATGCTAACATGGCATCCTGAATCCAAATGACACCCTAAGGTGGCATTATTTTATTCCCCTTGACCACTTTTCCTTGCCTCATTAGCCTCTGCCACTTCTTCCTTCTCTTTCCCCTTCATTCTCTTAATTCTATATCCACCGGCACGCACTATTTTATTTTTTTCAAGCCCCAAAATCCCTGCATACTCCACGTGGTGCATTTTCATTGGGCCCCATCCCATTCCCATTCTCCCCAGCGCACATATTTTCACATCTATTTAATCGAACGGTTTACGATCAAAGGGTGTCAATAGTGATCAACAGTCATCGTCGCATCGTAGCCCCCCATCCTATCGACCATTAACAAAGGAGGGGTGTCGCAAAACAAACCTAAGTCGTTTGGTGTGTGACGTGTCACCTTATCGTGAATTTATCCTCTTAGGTTTTCCAAAACCTCCAAGGGACCCCCTCGCATTATGGTTCCACAAGTCTGGCTCAAGGTTCAACGGGGAGGGAAAGCTCCCACCACCATGGCTCCACGTCATCTGCCACCTAACATCCAATAACCTACCACCTATTCCACACCTTCCACTATGTACCTACCATTGTGGAACTACATTTCACCTCGATGCCACGTCAACTGACACATGGCCTCCACGTCATGATAACATCAGTGTACGGAAAAATACCCTAATTTTTCCAAATTTTCCAAAATTCCTAATTTTCCCAAAACGCCCAATACTACATAATTTTGAAATTTATTTTTCAAGTTGCCATTGAATCTTTTTATTTATCTTCATATTGCCAATTCCCTGTGCATAAGAATTCAACCCCTACTCTTGAAATTTGACTCTAGCACATCAAATTCATCATGAATTCCTCTGTGGAAATTGGGGCTTTTGCCAAATTTCACCCCAATTTATAATTTCTTCCTCGGGAGCCATCAAAACTCTGTAATAAGCTATGTTGCATGTCGAAAATGCCCAATTTTGATATTTAAATTAGGTATTTTAATCCTTGGGACCGATTCCTTCAATTACCCATGAAATTTTCCAAGAATTCTTCCCAATTCCAGTGCAACGATTTCGTTGAACATATTACAAACATCCACTGAAAATTAATTTTCTGCAAAATTTTGCTTCAGCACTCTGTTAACTCGTCCCATGCAAGCTCAGTGTCGAAACTAGAGCTTTGATACCACATTGTAGTATCCCCATCCTCGAGTTGATCGATGCCACAGGAAATTTCCAACTATGATACAATTTAATTTACTGATAATGATATGTATATGGTCATAAATGCATTCTAACAACAATATTATACATGCAACATATACAAGAGAAACCCATAAATAGAAATACATAATTATACACACAATAATTAATTAAAATACACATAAGACACTTATCTTTTGTAAAAATTCACCAACTGCTTACAGACCTCGAATTTTCCTCCCAACCATGTATTGTTGCTCATAAACTCTCAATAACAGGTCACCCCCGAGATGGGATAAAACTCCATCAGGGAAAAGGAATCCTAAGCCAGGATAAGTTCCATCAATAGCAGAATAGCTCAAACTAAGGTTCCAACTCTAGCAGACAACCTATAGCCTCTCATTCCTCACATGCATGTCCCACCCACAGAAGTGTTCCCCTTCTCTTCTCAATAGTCCTCCGGCTACCCCACTTCCCTTATGGGGCTTCAACAATAGGTCATACATGAAGTATCAGATCCCTGTAGTTTCATCTTGGCACCTAAGGAACAAATCCCAATAATTCTCTCACCTAGAGAGAATGCTCACAGTCCTTACAACCCTTCAATATCACCTGGGCCTGACAACCCGCCTCTTCAGCTCAATTTATCCAGGTAACTGGTGGACAAGAACTCCAAATCTTTCCAAGTACAATTATGGTGATGGCAGCAAGTTACAGATGGTAGGAGAGGAAGTGAGTGAATAATGAGTGAATGATCCCCCAAAAATGTACTAAATCCCCCAAATATATTTGCATGTTCCCAACTTGACACTTGTCATGTTGGGAACTACCTTGGGCCCACTCCCCCCACCACCCCCCCCACTTGGGTGATACGTTCCTCATCATTAGGAACTTAGGATATATAAATATCCTCATACTTTAGACTTTACAAATATTAATATAATATTCCTTTGGGCTTAAGACCTAGAATCTTATCCCCCCTTTTCCTTTCTAGTGGAGTTTATCCCCCCCATACTCTTTTTGACTAGTTGGTCTACATAAGTGATGTATTTTCATTCATATCTTAGTGTGATTACATTTTACAAAGATAGGCTCATTGACCTTTTAGCATCCAGACTCTCCAGCCTAAAAACCACACAAGCACTTTGTCCCCAAAGCATATATACAAAGGCATTCTGGCCAAAAATATCTTGGATCACCAACCTATATGTACATTTACTTTTACATTTACAATTAGGGTTCAGTCTAGGGGTATTACATCTCTTCTGAAGCTCTCCTCTACTTTTCCAATTATGTTTGTGTATCTTATTCCTCTTGAATGTTCCTTAATTCATATGAGGTTATTTCTCTTATTGATATATAATATTCTCTTCTTATATGGATTTTCTCTCATCCTTCTCTTTTAGTCTTATCTCCTCCAATCCTCTACCCCCATGTTAACTCTTTCTACCTCGACTAGTCACCTAGTTATTTCCTCAATTTGTTCATCAATAAACAAAGTTTTGAAAACTGTTAGATGAGGTTTTTTCCGCCTTACTAGAACATCATCCCAATCCTGGACATTCTCTAAGAATAATTCATCTTCCCAGAGCTCATGACTCTATGGCCAAGACAAGACATTAGATCACAATGCTTTCTCACTAAGCCTTTGGGATCATGTCTTATGCATTTCCCAAGTGGGAATCTATATTCAAGAAGACTAGATGTCTCATGTCTTGCCTTCTTTAGATCTTTTAAGAAGTGATGGCCCAACCTAAAACCATAAGGAATACAAATATTTTTCTGCACCTCTTTCAACAACGAAGCATTGAACCCTTGAAGTATCATTTGATATGGTATTTYGCCTATAATAATTACATCCAKCACATACTTAGGTAAAAGATAAGGTGTTGCAATTGCACCACAAATCCTTAGATAGGTGAGGTCATCTTGCAGATACCAATTACCAATATAACTTATAAGTCTATTTGTATCTTCTYTAAGCCTTGGACATTCCCTATAGAAAATTATTTTGCATAATGGTGTTGGGAAGAAGTTGCAAATGGCTAAATATGACTTTTTTTATATTTGTTATCCCACARAATATGAAAGTATACATGTATYGACTCTTCTGAAATATGCCAATAATAATATACTTGAATAACATAAGACATCCAATAAATAAGAATCCATATAAAAGGTAGGAACAACTCTGAGCTTTKCCTTTGCCTTGTGTGCTTTCTYGACCATACAATTAAGCTAATTGGATAAAATGRCAACCCAATGGAATAGCCCTCATATAGTGGCCATTGTGTAAATTAATGGCATCCATGAATTTTTGAAATGCAAACAATATTTATTTCCATATAATATGGYTATCGGTKCYATAAGATACATGTATGGTTCTCTCAAGTTTTTGATAGAATAAATACCCTTGGCTTTATGAAAGAATATTTTATCTTCCTTCCASCATCTTGTCAAAAKATTTCCCATGTCATTTTTGTCATCAAAAACATTCACAAAAAGGTTAACTAAATGAACTTCAGGTTTTGGAAACCTATAATATTTGTTCAAATTCTCAGCKAAGAAATAGCCCACACATTGTCCTTTCTCATCTACAATCATACTCTTCTCTAAATTTGTGTGGTCAATGATCTACTCAATAGCCTTAGAAAGAGGCATCACAAGGGCTCTCACTACAACAATCTGCAAACAAGACTTTATTGTGTTGATGAAAACCTTGTCACCAGTTTTCCTCATGGTAGCGTCACTATGGGGAACTACATCTGTCGAAATGGAACTTTTGGTATATCTCATTCCACCCCGAAAAGGGGATTTGATTTCTTATGTTATCTTTAGTATCTTTGAATATCGGTCGTGGTAGATTCTCCTAGGGTATAGGAAACTAGATTGTGGGATTGTATTCTTCCAACATATACTCAATATCTATCGACTTATTTCAAGAAGCTTCCCTTGTTTCTTTAGGTTTCCCTCTAGAAGATTTAGTAAGGGGTCTAACAAGGGTTTTCCTTAGCAACATTTTACCTATCTCAGAACAGAATATAAACCAAATAAGAAGTAACATTATTGTTCACAGGATGATCATTCATAGCAAGTTATTGTTGTCCAGGCTTTAACAGACCTACATGAATATATGAATAAAGTTGAGTAAGAATGTTTTAGTACCTTAACCTACATGCATAAATGCTCCTATATCCCTAAGCCCAGCCTACCAATTTATAAACTATTTTCCAAAATAATCCTTTCTATTTGTCTTAAATTTTTATGTTGTGTTCATCTTTGGTTAGTTTTCTTTGTTTTACTTTGATTTTATTGTTTCTTATAGGACATGATTGAAGTCGGTACATAGTTTTCAGTCACATCATGGATGAATTGTTTTCACTGTCTAAGTTGCATGGTTTCCTTAATTTGTGAGGTTAAATACTATTCACTGTAGAAAAAGTGTAGTTTATGTGCACATAAATAACATTATTGCTAAAAAGGCGCTGCAAAAGCCTAGTTATTCTAACAGCGCACTTTTCAAACTAATGATGGAGGCACGCTGCAAAAAACTTAAACACTTTATGTAATCATTCCATCTTTCAAATCTAAGCTTTGTCATGTCAAGGACCATATGATTTACTTTGATTTGATTTGAAGCCGACCACGGAACAGCATGATTCGTAATGCACAATAGAGAGCTGGAAAAAAAACACTTTGTTGCAGAAAAGAATGAACAGAATGGTTGAAATTTTTGCCCTGTGTTGTAAAAAAAAGCGCACGCTACAGGAAAATCTGAAGTATATTTTTGACAGGGCTGCCAATCATGGATTTAAACCAGATCAAGCTGAAGATTATGCAAATATCTCCTTAAAATATTTTCTTCTAATTTTGTAAGATCATATTACATCCAGTTGTGAATCAGAGCAATTACAGTAATTTCCAGCGAAGTTTCCTGTACATGATTTTTTTTAGATCAACTTTGGGCATGATTCCCAAGAAAATGGGACGGAATTTCAAAAATATGAAACATGGGTTTTTTCAGGGATGGGCCAAATTAGGTGATACGTGAGCCATTTCCTGGAATATAGAATCATCTGGGAGATACACTTAGAGATTTAAGACTATTTTTTCCATATTTTGCAGATTTGTTTTCCAGAATTTCCAGATTTCTTTTTTCTAAAAACAAACCCAGTCAACAAAAGAGCCACCTCATCAATTAAACTTGGAGATTTGATCCTAATTTTGTGCTTCAAAATTAAGATTATATCTTTTTTTAGGATCTCATTTTGATGTTGTTACTTTGAATTATGTTTTGAAAATTTATTTAAACAAGAATGATCAATGAAGAAGGGGCTCTTCCTCTTGGAAGAAGAGAGGGGTTCAGTATTTTGGAGTGGAAGAGAAGGGAAATGGTCTGTACATTTGTAAAGAATCTTAAAGCATGTAAAATTCTATACTCACGGAAACAAACACCCTGATGGTCAGATTGTCTTCCTATGTGTTTTATTTTTCTTATCTTATTTGAATGCAATTGAAATTTCTACAAAGCATTGATTTCCTCTTGATTCCGGTGTTAAATTACTTGTTTCTAGAATTTGCATTTGAATATTTTGTTTCAAGTTTGAAATAATATTTTAAGCTTGGAAATCTTATGCACATACGTAAACATACATATTGTTAACTTGTGTTTATGTCTTCTTTGATTTTTCATCTACATCAAAATGTTATGTTTATCCGATCTACTAGTGTGAATGCCCTGGACTAAATGAAAGCTTGTTGATTATTAGAATTTAATTGAAATATTATGACCAATTTATCCAAACTATTTGATCCATAATCCAAACCAATCAACCATTGCAATAACTGAGGTACTCTAGTTTTGAGATAATAAAAGGTATGGAAAATTATATGGAAACAAGTAATGATGATTTTTCTGATACTTTAGAAAGTATACTTGATAGAATTCCTCCTAAACATATGGAAGTACATGAGCATAATGTATTTTTTATGATTGATTCTACCTCTCCAAGTTTAAATGTGCACAATATAACACACATTTTTTATGACAATTTTGTTTTATCAGTATTTTATAGAATGATGCATTACAAACTAGTTGCAATGGAGGATTTTTCCTTTATAAACAGTTGTAAGGAAAAGTGTGAACTAAAGGACAAGGATATTATTAAATGCATGAAGAAGATTGCAGATCTACAATCGATTGTGCAACAAGCACAAGAATCAAACAGAACAATAAATATCAAAGATTGAATTATTGATGGATTAAGAAGTGGGGTATCCAAAATTGAAGAGGAATCTCTAAGGGTGATTGGTAATGTCAAGGAAGTGTACGAATATAGTAAGGCTACATATGAAAACACTATTAGAAAACTTGAGGACTTGAGAAGAATACTAGAGGTTTTCAATATACCTCCATTGCAAACCGTATGTAATCCATTGGAGTTACTTCACACACACCTAGGATTTATTTTTCTTGAGTTTTTTCCTTGTTTATTATTCATAATTAGTCATTATCCAGTCTCCTATAATTTAGGGGAGAATATTCCACCTGGAGAATATTTTCTTTCAATTGACACTTCAGTTTGACTAGTTGAGTTGAGTCTAGATGTTGCATTAGTTTTGTCACCATGAAACATTGGGATCATCACCAAGCTAATGCACACTTGCCTTGGGATCATCACCAAATTAGCTCATTACCCTTGATTCCTTGATGTACTCCTCACTACACTCTGTTCATTTAGTTAACTAAAGACTAGTTGACTAGTTAACTCATCTAGGTGGCAGCTCACTCCCATAACAACCTGAGAGACTAGGCTAGGTGGAATTTCACTCCCGTAACTATTGGTGTGTGTCCCGATCACTCTAAACCACCACTATGGCGCATTGGTTCTCCTCCAGTGTGCATTCATTGAATTATATAGAGTATATCATGTGTAAATTATTCATTATTCTAAACGTTTAATGAAATTCTTTCATTATTTCTCTTCTTCTTCTTTCTCAATTTCTCTCTGCAAATGTGTGTAGTATTTTGTAGCTAGATATATTCTATGTAAGTTCAACACATTTACATGGTATCAGAGCCGACGGACTGCTAAGAAAAAACTACAACAAAAAATTTTGCAGGTACAAAAGATTGAAGACAGTGAAAAGATGGATTTCCAAAAAGAATTCATTCTTACACCTTACAACTAATTTGAATAGAAGGAGAGAATAATGATTCATCTCCGTATGAGAGTATTGTACAGGTTAACCTTGAATACAGATACAGAACCAACATCAGTCGTATAAAAATCCAAGTACTTAAATCGGATGGATGAAGCACTCGGAACGATTTGCAGTTTTATTTCTCTCGATCTCATTTTTTAGATATCTTTCTGTAAGAATTCCAATGAAGCCTGGACCACCTTGGAAAACAGGATGAGATGAGGGGACACATGATGGAGGTGAAACTACTCACATTGGATCCAAAAAGCTTCGATAATATCCAAGATTTCTTTACAAAATTCAAGGATTTACTGTCGCAACTCAAAGCTTGCGGGGTTGATAAATCTAAGGAGGAGAAACAAATGGTTCTCACCATTCTCTCCAAACTTGGTCCTGAATTCTCTGTATTCATATCCACATTCCATTCTGTCATATTCGCCTCTGGAGCCACCTGGAAGATGCCTTCTCTTGAGGACTTTATCGAATCCCTGACACAAGAGCAAACCAAGCTCATCAACATGGGAAAAATCAAAGGCCCAAAGTCGCATTCACTTACTATGCAAGATGGCATCCACCAATATCAAAAATATAAATATAAAGACAAAAATAAATCTCATGCACATCCAAAGAAGGAAGGGTACACAAAACCCTTCACCGATGCCTCTGAATCCAAAGGGGGAAAGGGAAGAAAAGGGGAGAAATGCACGTACTATCACAAAGGACTCCATCCAGAATCTGCATGCATGCAAAAACAAATATATCTAATGTCTCAAATACTTCGGCAAAAAAAACTTGGAGATCGCATCCCAAAGGGTGTCAAGAAGAAGAAGCCAGAAGATCTGAATCCCAAGAAAGACAATTCTATACATGCCATGATTGTCATCAACTCCTCTCTCGGTGCTTGGATCGTAGATTCAGGAGCATAAGATCACATGGTTGCCTCAAAAGCAGTATATTCTTCACTGGATGTATGCAAAGGTCCTCATATTTTGATGGGGGACAACTCTTCTGTGGAATTCACCGACAAAAGAAGAATTGAACTCACCAATGGAAGCTTTGAGAATGTGTTGCATGTTCCCAAAAAAAAAATCAACCTTCTCTCTATGTATCAGATGACGAATTATGGCACCGGAAATAAATTCATATTCACACCAAATGTCATGGACATATATGATATGCAAACCAACTCCAGGGTTGCTACCAGTGAGGTAAATCACCAGTCTATATTGTATACATTTTATGAATTCATTGAACCTGATTCTTCTTAACTGCATACTCATGCTGATGAAAGTAGTAGGATATGGCATGAAAGGTTTGAATATTTGAATTTCAGATACATGCAACAACTTAGCAACCAAATATTGGTTGATGGTCTACCATACATCCATTTCTCCAAGGGAGTATGTGAGGGATGTGTTCTGGGAAAACACCCTTAAGAGAAATTCGAAAAAGGAAAATCTGAGAGAGCTTTTGCACCTTTAAATCTAATACACAGTGACCTTATGGGTCATTTTCTACATCTGTCTATCAGCAAAGTGAGGTTTGTTCTCATTTTTGTTGATGATTTCTCACGTTTTACATGGATCTACTTTCTCAGGAAAAAATCTGAGGTCTTTCAACACTTCAAAGATTTCAAAGCCCTGGTTGAGACATAGTCCAGAAAGAAGATCAAAGTCCTATGAACTAATAATGGGGGAGAGTATGTCAATCATGAGATCCATAATATTTTACATGAGGCAAGGATTCAATTGCAACACACAGTTCCCTATACTCCGCGGAAAAACGGAGTTGCTGAGCGGAAAAATAGATCTCTAAAGGAGATGGCATCTTGCATGTTGCATTCAAAGTCACTACCATAGAGACTATGGGCCGAAGCACTTAATTATGCAACATAAATCCAAAACAAATTTCCCCATGGATCTGTCAAGGATAATAACCCCTACGAGGTTTGGAGCGGCCTCAAACCGGAAGTGACCCACTTTCGCATTTTCAATTCACATGCATGGGCCCAAATGCCCTCTGAAAAGAGGAAGGCACTTGATCCACAGAGCACTAAGTGTATTTTTGTTGGATACCTCGAAGATGTGAAGGGATATAGACTTATCGATCTTTCCTTGGACCGGCTCATCATTGAGTGTAGTGTCCAATTCGAGGAAAGTGTCTCACATGTACCTCAACAGCCGCATGCAGACACCTTCAATCTTCCACCTGTCCGAGATGATGAGCATGCACATGCCGACTCTTCTTCAGACGAGAGTTTTGATTCAGAGGACTCAGATGATTCAGATTCAGAGTCAGTATAGTCATATGCAAAGTCAGATCATCCAAATGCAGTTGCAAAGCCAGAGCAAAGGCCAAAGTGGGCACAAACTACTCTTCATGATGCATGGGATCTCGTTGGTGATCTAGTCGACATTAGGAGGAATTGATCTGATTTTGAGGAGCCTCTTATTGCACTCACTACCACTGAACCATTTCCCTCTAGGAATCTTTTCTTGGTTCAGTCTTCAGATCCACAGTCTTATGGCGAGGCTGTTGGAAATCCCTTTTAGGTATCTACCATGCAGGAGGAGTACAACTCCCTCCTTGAGAACCAGACTTGGGATCTGGTTCCCCTTCATTATAGGAGGAAACTTGTCAGATGCAGATGGGTCTACAGGACCAAGAGCGCAGTGGATGGATAGATTAGTAGATACAAATCCAGGCTTGTTTCCAAAGGCTTTCAGCAGGCGCATGGTATTGACTATGATGAGACCTTCGCTCCAGTAGAGAAGATGGATTCCATATGATTGGCACTTGTCATTGTGGTAGCCAAGGGATGGGAAGTCCATCAGATGGACGTGAAGAATGCATTTCTTCACAATGATCTCTTTGAGGAGATATATATGGAGCAACCCCAGAGATTTATGCAGGACTCATATTTGGTTTGTCAACTGAAGAAGTCTCTTTATGGCCTCAAGCAGGATCTAAGGGCATGGTATGCCAAGATGGACTCCTACCTGTTTTCACGGAACTTTGTATGTTGTAAATTAGACCCGAATGTCTACATGCTCAGGATGATTGATTCACTTCTACTCTTAGTTATGTATGTTGATGATTTGTTGATCACTGGTTGCTCGAATTCAACGATTTTTGCAGTGAATATGATTCTACATGACAGGTTTTTGATGATGGACATGGGTCTTCTACACTTCTTCCTTGGACTCGAGATCAATCAAGATGCATCTGGTATCAAATTGTCTCAGGCCAAGTATGCATAAGATCTCCTTGAGAGATTTCACATGACAGACTACAAGTCTGCTCTGACTCCTTTCCTATTAGGAGTCAAACTTGAGGATGGTGGGGAGACTCCACTGGTTGACAGCACACTATACGGATAGCTATTGGGGAGCTTGTTGTATCTCACACACTCTAGACAATACCTCTCCTATGGAGTTGGCGCAGTCTCCAAGTTCATGCAGGAGTCGCATGAGCTACATTGGAAGGCCGGAAATAGTATCCTTCAATACGTACAGAGCACCATCACCTTTGGGATTCATTATGCAGAAGACTCTACATTAGATCTCATTGGGTTTACTGATTCTCACTGGGATGGCGATAGCACTGATCGCAATTTCACATCTGGATACTCACTTAGTCTTGGTTTCGGGCCTATTTGTTGGTCGAGAAAGAAGCAAGCTGCCATTTCTCTATCTTCAGTCGAGGCAGATTACATAGGGGTAGTTAACATAACCATTCAGGCTATGTGGCTACAACATTTTCTCACTGAGTTGGGAATTCAGTTTCATCGATCAATCGTCATCTTGTGTGAAAACCAGACCATTCTGAAGTTCTGCAAAGATCCATTTCAGAGGCAATGGACGAAGCACATCGATATCCACATGCACTACATATGGGACTTAGTACACGAGGGGATCATCGACCTACAGTTTTGTCCTTCAGCAGAATAGACAGCAAACATCTTCACCAAGACCTTCATTGAGCAGAAGTTCCATTCTCTGTGAAGTCGTCTTGGAGTGAAAGACACAATTGCCTAGAAACTGTAGTTCTTCTTTTTACATACATTGTACCTTGAGGGGGGGGTTTTCCCATAAGGTTTTCCCTCTTTCCTCACTTTATTTCAATTTATATTTTGTATTTGGGTACCTAACATGGCCTCGTTCTCGGGACCCATTCTTTATTTTTACAATAGTGATGTTCAGGGGGGGCGTTGGAGTTACTTCACACACCTAGGATTTCTTTTTCCTAAGGTTTTTCCTTGTTTATTAGTCATAATTAGTCATTATCCAGTCTCCTATATTTTAGGGGAGAATATTCTCTTTCAGTTGACACTTCAGTTTGACTAATTGAGTTGAGTCTAGATGTTGCATTAGTTTTGTCACCATGCAACATTGGGATCATCACCATACTAATGCACACTTGCCTTGGGATCATCACTAGACTGGTGTGTTACAATAGTGAAGATGGCATGAGTATAGGAAGAATGTAACAGACAGGCATCAGAAGTAGTTTGGGAAGACGTTGCAGAGAAAGCTCGATAAGATCAGAAGAGATAGTGCAGAGGATGGTTGGCATACTTTATAGGCAGTATGCGCTTGTCATTAATGGCAGGATCAGAGTGTGCATCGATGGAAAAACAGGGACAAAGTAAGCTTAGGAGGAATTAGCGCAGAGTCGAATGCAGTGCGTAGGTGTGCACCAGGGATGAGGTTAACTCATGGCTAAAGATCAAGGGAGATAGCGTACTTAGGATCACAGGCGTATCAAAGTTCAAGGCCTTTGACACTTATAAATTCTTCCAAGAAAGGAGGATGCGTAATCTTGGAGGAGAAGCGTCGGTGATCGTTGGATTCCATCCCGAATTCCCGATGACCGTCAGATCTCAATGTAGACAAGAGGAGTGCACAGATATGGAGGATAGATCTTGGGCGTTAGATCCGAGTGCAGGGTCCGACCACCGTTGGATCGAGGAGAACCTGCACATTCTTTAAAGTGCAAGGAGTAGAGGGCTCACAAAATCCCGAAAGAAGGAGGACCGTCCATCTTCAGGCAGGACACGTGGGGATAGATCGTCAGTTCGCTGACTAGAGATTCAAAGGAACGATGTTCCCTAACCTCTCGAAATCGTGATATGCGAAATCGCGATTTAATCTCAACCGTCATATTAAGGTTGAATCTGGACCATTGATTCCAGTCCATGTCAGAGTTTCGGGGATCGATAGTTGGAGATGTCAAGTAATATCATCCACAGGAATCCCGATTTCATGATATGCAAAATCGCGACTTAATCGCATCCATTGAATCAAGATGTTATCTGGACTGTTGATACGACTCCATTACGGAGTTTCATGGATCGGGACTTTGAAGTGACAAAAACACTGAACGACAAGAGTGTCAAAATCGTGATGTGTGAAATCTCGACTGAATATGAACCGTCATATCAAGAAGTGATCTAGACCGTTGATCTGACTTCTTTACGAAGTTTCATGGATCGGGATTTGGAAGTGTCAAGAACATTGAACATTAGGAATGTCGAAATCGCGATATGCGAAATCGCGAAATGATCTGAGCCATCAGATCAAGTGTTGATCGGGATCGTTGATCCCACGCCATTTCGAGGTATCGGGGATCACGACTTGGTGAGTCGAGATGCCTCATCTCCAGACTCACGAAATGTGAAATCGCAAAAGCGCCTTATGCATAAGGCTGTGGTCACTGCCCTTGGTCACATCAGCGAGAGATAGAGGAAAGAGCTAGAGCAACCAAGTTCTGTTTCGGGGATCGCAACTGGGAATGTCGAGATGCATGGTCACACGAATGTCGAATTGTCGAATGTTGAAATGCCGAAATGAATGCAAAATTCCATGGAATCAATCCAATGGTGCAGGTGAATTTGAACAAGATCGGAGGGCTACTGTAGCACGTCGCAGTATAACTGATAGAAATCATTGATGGTCTCTGCTAGAGAATTCGAAGAGACCTCTGTGTGATCGCCAGAGAAGATGAAGAGTCTCTAAGCTTCGTCCAGTGAAGCAAGACGATTGTTAGGGGGATTGACAGATGGATGAGCTTTGAAGCCTGTAATTGAAATAGAAGGCATAAGCTCGACTATGCTAGAGAAGACGAGGAGTCTCAACTGCCAGAGAGGCTGATGATTCTCAGCAAAACACCCAGTGTTGTTGAATGCGTGGCGGGAACCACCAAAGAAGCTGAAGAGTTGTGATGATCAATAAAAGCACTCGAGATGTGCAGAAGATTTGGCGCAGTGTGAGCATGCAGTGGCATGGAAAATATTGCATGCACAAGGAGCACAGGTACTATAAGAATGATGAACAAAGAAGAGATGGGGGTTGTTTTCGTGGGGCAGGATTCAAGTGTGAGCAAGGAGGCAGAGCGCAGGAGTAGAGATGCATGGTAGAGGAAGGTTGCATCAAAGGGATATGGTGCAGAGAGTATAAAAGGCAGAAGAACAGAAAGCGTAAGGGGCGTGTAGAAGACACTGATGCAGACAGGGAAGAGCAGTGTAACAGAACAACAACAGGGCTGGTAAGCCATTGAATTAGTTTATATCGTTGTAATAAGTTTCAGTAACAAAGAATTTATTATTCAAGGTGGTTGGTAGGTGCTAGGGAGGACTGGTGTCCTCAAAGGTTCAAGTGGGTGCTTGAACACAGGGTGTTGGTGCTTCCTTCTAGTTGGTGCTAGAGAAACTAGGGGGTTGGTGCTTCCTTCTAGTGGGTTCTAGAGAAAACAGAGAGTCGGTGCTCTCAGCAAGTTGCAGCTTGCAAAACCAGAGGTTGTAGCCTCACAATGAGTTGGTTCTCATATGTATGATAATGTAAATAATGTAGATAATACTTATCATATAAAGAAAAAGAGGTTTTTACCCTGTATGGGTTTCCTCGGGAACTATCTGTCTCTGTCTTTCTCATATATGTGACTGATGTTGAATATGCCTTTGTTTATTTCCCTGCATTATTGTGATCATCATTGAGTGCCTTGTAAAGATTTCAAAAGAAGCATAATTGTTTAAGCACGGTAACAACTGATTCACCCCCCCTCTCAGTTGTCCAACAGATTCATTGATCTACTCCTTACTACACTATGTTCAGTCAGTTAATTGAAGACTAGTTGACTAGTTAACTCAACTAGGTGGCAGTTCACTCCCGTAACTGCCTGAGATACTAGACTAGGTGGCAGTTCACTCCTGTAACTATTGGTGTGTGTCTCGATCACTCTAGACCACCAGTATGGCACATTGGTTCTCCTCCAATGTGCACTCATTAAGTTATACAGAGTATATCATGCGTAAATTATTCATTATTCTAAACGTTTAATGAGAATTCTTCCATTATTTCTCTTCTTCTTCTTCTTCTTTCTCAATTTCTCTCTACAAATGTGTGTAGTATTTTGTATATAGATCTATTATGTGCAGGTTCAACACATTTACATAATCTAGTTGTGGATGAATTAAATAATAACTTGAAGGACAAAGAGACATTTATTGAAATTTTAAAGGTTCAATTTGAAAATAAAGTGAAAGAGGAACATGAGAAGCATAAATAATAGGTTGAAGAATATAACAAGACAATGACCAGATTGAGGAAACAAATTGTTATGCAAGCTAATAAGTTGAAAGAGAGACATATCGCATGTTTCAATGTGTTATCACTCCAAGAAACTCCTTAAGGTTGTAGGCTAAGGATGATTGGTAACTTAGAAAAATGGTTTTTATGTGTTTGGGACAATGGGTTCTTCAATGATCAATGAAATAAACAACTCATCACACATCTAAAGAAACAGTGCTTTCAAGAAACAATAATCAGATTAAGTAATTTGAAAGGGGGGATGAAGAACACTATTCTTGATTTGCCAAATACAAATGAATGTAGGGATGAATGCAAGATAGAGAGGAATCCTTTAATTTCAAGTCTATGAGCTCAATAAAGATATAACAGTCTTCATGAACTAAAATAAACTGAAACAAAGTACAGAAAAGGAAAGATGGACAACTCTGATATTGAAAGCGAAAGAAAACTGAACTTTATTTCTGCAAAAAGAGTCCATACAATGGCATAAAATATCTCTCAGTTTGAACCCTTGTCTCATATCAAAAATAGGCATTTATAGCCTCTTACAATCGGTTTTACAGATCCTAAAAACATGGATTTGTATTTAATAAAAGCAATTCAAATCTAACTAAACAACTTGAAAATAAAGACTTAACAACTAAACTTAGCACTCGAATTGTCTTCAATCTCAAAAATCCGCCATTTGCATCCTTCAGCTCCTGGAATCTGTGATGTGATGCAATGTGGAAAAATACCTATATTGACAGTTGGATTTCTCCAACGTTCATGGTCAATATTTGAGGAAGTTTGTTTTACATGTGGTTTCCAAAATTCCCTCAAATCTCTGATGTCGAATCCTTTGCAAGAAATTTTCATTCCCTTGATACTTTGGAACTCCTTCATAACCTGTGAGAAATGACTTGTTCTTCCCTGGGCTTCCAAAAATGCCTTTCCCGCTTTCAACAGCTAACTCGTTTTATATTTCGTTGGTTAGCTGGTGAAAGCGCTGCCTTTCACCAGCTATAAAATATCTCTTTGCGCTGGTGAAAACCCTGATTGCGCCCAAAACGATTTTTTACCTTCAAAATTGTGATTCCATCAAAAATCAATGTGTCTCTGATTTCTCACCTTGCATATTAACAGCGACTTGAGCAAGCACCTTCAAATCTGGGATGGACTTTTTCTTTTGTTTTTGTTTCAATCTTCTTATCTTCCTTTTAAGGCGTTTGGCAAGCCACCATAGACTATTGTAATCTTTGGTGAGTTTCTGCTTTCTTTTCTTCTCTTTAACACTTTCCCGAGCCAATCTCTCAAACGCAGCATTGGTTTTTGCGAAGTTATCAGACAACTTCTTGTACCTTTCTTTGATTACCCATTCCAAAACCTCTTACTGAGCGATTACCTCTTTTAGATGCTTGATTTTCTGAGTTTTCTTTGACTTAGAACTCTTTGATGTTTCTCCTTCCTCTGTATGAGTGAAGGTTTCATAATTTTGTGCAAACTTAGTTGATTGTTCAGGATTCTTGATAACAGGGCTCTCATCTTGTTGCTCTGGTTCTGAGTCTGTGTAGGGCAGGTTTAATATGTTTGTTCTCTTCTCTGTAGGTTTTCTGTAAGTATGATATACAACACCGCTCTTTCCCGTGAGCTCTTGATGACTTATCATGTCACAGATATATCCCTGAGGCCAAACTGGCTTGGTCCATGAAGAATGCCTAATGTCAATACTAGCATGAACTGAAATGGAAAATACCATAGGCGTGAAACAGCATAATACCCTATCCACCAGTGCTTACTGCAATAATGGAAATAGTTGCTCCTTCAAAGGCATTCATGGAGTACCCACAGGGATCAAACTGAAAGTCACAAATCTTAGACTCGGGAAGAATATCGCTTATTCCTGAATTGAGTGTCATTTCCACTGYAGATGGAGAATTATCSTTGTAAAAGAYARAGGCCTGCTTRTGGTCCAGTTGTGTCATGCACATCTCTAATGTAAACACTGGAGGAATATTTTCCTCAAATGAAGAATCCTTGGCACGAGCAGAGTATACATGCCAATTATACGCCTTTCCAGAATCCCTATTACATATGCCTTGCCACCAGAACCAAGCTTTCCAAAATATTTATCCAAATAAGAGACCTCCTTGCCGAAGCTGCGATGAGGAAATGGTTGGACCCCGGCAAAGATAAATGTTCCTCGAGTGTGCTTAACATTTTTGACAGAGAGAGACAATTTGCTTGCATTTCTCAAAATCAGAGGAATGGAAAGAAGCAGCTTTGTAATCCCACAAGTCTTAAGAACAAGTTGTATGGGTAAATAAACATACTAGACTCAGAGAGGACATACGAGTCAAGATATTCATTAGTGAGATCAAAAACAATTGTGCATTTCCAACTCTTCTTCTATTGCATCCAACTCAATGTCCTTCTCTCTCACAGACATGCGTAGGTGCTCAATCTCTAGTTATACATTTTGAACTCGATCACGCAATTCCTTGCATTCCTCTGTGTAACTTCATCTCTTGATAAGTGAGACTGTAGAGATAGAGGTGAGGATGACCAAATATGATGTGTTCCCATATAAGATTTTGTAACTTCTGATGATAAAGAACTTAATTCATGAAAAACATCTAGCGACAAAGCAAGCCTTGAGACATTGCCACAAATAAACAATGAAACAGCTGAGAAAAAGGATCGTGTTTTGTCAATACTAGAATTGGATATTTGGTAGAGTCAATTTCCTTACGAAATATCAATGTCTCATCTATATTTCTTATTATATGGAAGCCCTTCAAAAGTTTTCATGCCATCGTCATTGTCACCAGAAAAGTATTCCATTGTGAAACTGGACACCAAACCACAAGGAAGATCACCACACTGACCAGTTGTTGACCAGAAAACCTAATTAAGTACTCCACGAAACAGAACATGCTTCCAACTCGAGACTTATCAGAGGAGAAAGTCCTGAAGGCATAGCAACAATTGATGTTAAATTACAGTAGTTGGGAGTGACCAATTGCTTTTTCCCTAAAACTTATGACGAAGCCCTGTTCATACTCTAATAACGAGCCCCTCTTAATTTTGGGTTTGAAGTAGTTCTTCCAGCTCTCTACACCGGATTTGGGATCTCTGTCAAGGTTTTACTTCATTCTCTGCAATGCATGGTTCCATTCTCGTCGCTAATATTGCTTTGCACAGGCATGCAATAAAAGCTTTTTCAGACTACCACCGTTGTCGCTCCTTGATCTCACAGTGTAGCTTAGCACATTGACTCGACTTCACCCAATGACACACAAACATCAATGATGACATTTGGTGTTCAATCGTTCAGATGGTGCATGATTCGAACAGGTGCTTCGTGTTGCATGGTTTGGCTTTGTGCTTTGACTAGTGACTCAGCATTTTACTTGTGATATAGCTAGGATAGCTAAAGATAGCTCAATATATATACATTTTTTTTTCAAAATATATACTTGGGAATTTTTTTGAAATAAATATATACATTTTATTTCAAAATATAAAAGACAAAAGCTATGGAATGATATTTGTTTGAATCTTTTGCATTGCAGGTTGAGAACCCTAGAGGTAAAGAAATCTTAGGCAAAGAGATTTTCAAAGGCTGAGAAGGAAAATGAATCTTACAGAGAGATAGAGGGATAAAAACACTCTCAAAAAACTGGTGCGTTTTTTATCGCTAACACAATGCAAAAGAAAAGATTAGAGAACTTGAAAAGGAAATAGAAAGGCATAGTGAAGAAGGTGGAAAGGGTCAGGATAAAGGTAAAAGTCAAGGTATAGGTAAGGGTAAAGGTAAAATTCAGAACGTCTCAACAAAACAAATGCCTTCAATTGACTTGGATAAGTTCCTACAAACAAAAGAAAAGAGTCTTAGGAATTTCTCTCATTAGGGAGTGCTCTAGTTGATTTCTATGCACCATCACCAATGATTGAATCATTAAAGGGGAAGATAGTTGAGAGAGGAAAATATTAAAGATCTCGATAATGAACTCTTGCATATTCAAAAGGCACGAGATTTGGGATGTGACATGGAGATACAAAACTTGAAATCCAAAATTGTTGATTTGCAATAGAAATTACAGAGTACCACAGTAATTGAGGCGGTACCAATTTTGTTTACTACATCAAAGAAACAATATTTGAGGGAACAACAGCTTGATAATGAAGTAGAAAAATCAAGGTTCAATTGGTTGAAGTTCGATCCCAACTGAAATCATAAAAGGAAGAACTTGAAAGTAATAAATAGGAACAGTCAGATAAGTATAAGAAAATGTGGAAATGTTGAAAAAGCAGGTAGAAGATAAAAGGGAATTGTGAAACACATTGAAAAATTATGTAAAGGAAGTTAAATGTCTAGAGAAACAATCAAAATATGTGCCTACTACAACTCCAAAACAATCAGAGACCTCTACAAAAGGAAATAGAGACTTTACTGATTTTCTTCATCTCAAGAGCAGGGTTTGCAGAAACCTCCCAAGCAGCCTAGAGTAGTTATGGAATAGCATTTGTTTATATATGATGTCTATGTAAATCCATTTAAATATTTAATGTATATAATTGTTTTGGAAATTTATTGACAATGTATTTTATTTAATGTAGTTAATAAATTCAAGACCATTTATATTCTTCATTTTATTTTGCTTTCACATACATTTTTTATTGATAGAAAATTAATTATAGTCCATTGTTAGTTCTCATTTTATTGGATCTTAATGGACATATGTGATTGTTAATTAATAATTTTTCCTCGAAAAAAAATCATATTTTGATAACTGAAAAGAAAATTACATTTTAAAAATGCATACCAACTGATTAAATAGTTCATTGCTGCTTGAAATTGAAATATAGTAAAGGGTTGAAATATATAGTGGTTTATGGTTATAAACATGTATGAATGTGTATAATTATATATCAAAGTTTGGAATACTTTAAAAGTTACTTGAGGTAGAGTTATACACATATACATCATCGTTCTCATCTTGTTTGCAAGATGTTTGAGTAAAACATAAATAATTTCATGTACTCGACATGTTGATATAACACTATAATTGCACAGATTTATCTTTGTTATTACGAATATGAAACTTATATGTATCAAGTATGAATATGGCTTGCAAAACAATAATTGTGCATGCAAATTACAATACATACACAAGATACAAATGCAACATTTGTCCAATTTCCTCCAGAGGTAATTTTCATACCATGACCATTCATAATCCAATATATATATCTTAACATGCAAGAAATCTTGCATAAATACCCTATTGGGTATGTTCATATACAACAAAAGTGCACAATCACAATATTTCACTTGTGGAATCATTAATCTATCATCTATCACTATAAATCATTTTGGAGTTGTATATGTAGCACTACATATTAATTCATGCATGTAACCCCAAACCAAAATGTATATTTCACCCTACACCATTGGGGACACAACAACATATATATAGTTTGCATTTTTCCCTAACAAGGTGTGCATTTTCCTTGATGCCTTGTTTTCATGAAATTTCACAAGGACAATGTGCATTATGTACATAATTAATATAAAGATGTGAATTTTCCCTAGCATTATGATTTCAGGAAGTTATCATGCAAATCCTAACATAAGACTTGCATTTTTCACTCTAGGGCATGCATTTTATAGCATATATGACCATCATCTCATCATACAAATTCACCACTTTTCATGCATTTTCCTTCCGCTAGTGTGCATTTTAAGAAAGCCAATTCAAACAATTTTCCCTCTTTATCCTACAAGAGAATTTTTGGTCTCTTTGCACAGCAAAAGGTTTTAAGTTTCCAATTGCACAAACAAAGGTATAGACAGATACACAACCTTTCTACAACCATGTAACTTGTAATATTTCTTATAATATTGACATATTCATTATGTAAGACAGTTTTTTGTCCTTTTCCACAAAAAAGGGTTTTATTTATGCAGAGGTATATGCAAAGGTAAAAAGATAAATTACACACTCTAGACCAACTTGAATCAATCAATTTGGAGGTGAACAAAATCTATATTTTCTATGATTTATTCTCTTTAAAGTATTTTCTTATATGGGTTAATTATATGTTAAGTTATATGTCATTTTCAATGTATCATTGGTTGGTTAAGAGTCATTGACCTTGATTTCTATCATGACCCACCATCCTTTGATTTATCAAAAGGTCATGAATCTTTGTAGATAGAAATCATCATTTTTAGAGTGTAAATGCACTCATAATTGTACAAACATGTTAACAATATTTAACAAATTGGCAATTTTTACACTTTATGCACATTAGGTAGGTATTTGTCTGAAAATGACAATATAAGGATATGTACATATGAAAAATCACAAATTACACATTTTTCAAGTTGAACCACTCAATTTGGGTCAGTGCATTTTACTCTAAGGCGGTTTTGACTTCAGATTTACATGAAATCTCAAATCTATGTGCATGAAATAAACCTATCTTGTTCTTAACTTACATTTTAGATGACATAGGTAAATTTACCATATATATAAATCCATATTAAAACTCATAAAACAATTTGTGAAGCTATGGAGAAGCTTGGGCGTGCATTTTAATTTGGTCACTTAGTACGATTGTGACCTTCAAAATTACAAGGCAAACTTTGTCTCTTCTACACAACAACCATTTTTAAACCTGCAATATAATAAACCACATCCCTAAAAAAAATTCTAATATAATAAACCAGATCCATTTCTAATATAATAAACCACATCCCTAAAAACTTTCACAACACAAATCTAACGTATAATAAAACCTTGCCTTGGGCATTTCTAGGGTTTTACTAGGCATTTATTGCATATTTTTTCACAGCAGAGTCTTTTATTACTACAAATGAAAAAATAAGCATATAGTCTTATGTAAAATGACTTAAAAATCATTACCAATTTTAACCACCCAAATTGAATGAGTTTTGAGACCTAGACATGCATTTTAGTGTAGTTTGGCATGCATTTTGCACCAATGCAAAATTTGCCCTCTTAGTCCTACAAGACAATTTTTTGTATTTTTGCACGACAGAGGGTTTTAAGTTTCAAATTGCACAAACAAAGGTATATAAAGATGTATTACTTATCTACAACCCTATGATTTGTAATATTTCCTGTAATATTGATCTCTTTATTCTATAAAATAGTTATTGGCATTTTTGCATAGAAAACGGTTTTATTTCTCTAAATGCACAAACAAAGGTATATGCAGATGTAAAAGGATAAATTACAGACTCTTGGCCAACTTGAATCAATAAATTTGGAGATGCACAAACTCTTTTTTCTATGATTTATTCTCTTTAAAGTATTTTTTTTGCATGGGTTAATTATGTGTTGTTAAATTTTATGTCATTTTCTATTTTTAATTGGTTGTTTATGCTAGACAACACAGGTATTCCAACATAGGATGAACACCTTCAATAACCATTCACATAACCAGATCAAATATCAACATACCGATTTTTTCACGTGGTAAAACCCCTATAGGGAAACATCCACAGCCCCAGCTAACACGACCACTTGGAGCAGTTTATTAATGCAAAGAAAAAAATTACAGAGATATTTTACAAGAGAGTTTCTCACAATCGATCATCGGAAAATGACCCTCCATGCTCTTTAAATAGAGATAATGGACCAATTCGGTTTTAAGCCACAGATCAATAGTTGTTAATATCGAGGAGAGTATCAACCGTCGGATCACTCTATGTCGGGAACATATCGTAATCGTCGAATTTCCTAACTACAAATGAATACTAATGCATACTAAAGAAACTCTCTAAGAAACACACTTTTACCTAACGACACGTTAGACCAAGTAGATCTTAACTAACTCTTAAGTGTCTAAATATCCTAACATCCCCCCTTAAGAACAAAATTGATATGGGATTGAAGGATTTACAATGGTGACACAATGACAAGGAGAAGGAAGGAGGCATTAGAGCCTATCCCCCCTTAATGACAACTTCCTGAACTCCTAACATATATCGAAGTTTGGAAAACTTCGCTTCTATAAGAGACTTTGTGAAAATGTCTGCAACTTGATCTTTTGTGGGGAAAAAGAGCTCTTCAATAACTTGATCATGAATGAGTTTTCTGATGAAGTGTATGTGTAGATCGATGTGTTTTCTACGCTTATGTTGAACTGGGTCTTTGGAAAGATTGATGGCACTCTTATTGTCACACCAAAGGTTGGTCGGATGTTGTTGCTGGAATACAAACTCTGAAAGGATCTGTCGAAGCCACAAGGCTTCCTGACTTGTATTTACCATTGCTCGGTACTCTACTTATGTTGAAGAAATTGCAATAGCATGTTGTTTCTTACAGGCCCAAGTGATAGGTCCTGAACCAAGGCTGAAAACATAACCTGTAGTAGACTTATGATCATCATGGTCGCCAGCCCAATCTGAATCAGTGAAACCAACCAATAAAGGAGTCCCCCCTGAACTATAATGTATCCCGAACTGAATTGTACCACGAGCATACCGAAGTATCCTTTTAGTTGCTTTCCAATGGCTTTCATGGGGTTTTTGCATATATCGGGCAACAAGACCAACAACAAAGGAAAGATCGAGATGGGTATGAGTCAAGTATAAGAGGCTACCAACTGACTGAAGGTACAGGGTGGCATCAACTTTGGGAGAAGTACATGTGGCAGTAAGCTTGACTCCAGACTAGAAGGGAGAAGAGGTTGGTTTACAATCATCCATGTGAAAGTGACGAAGAAGGTCACAAGCATACTTATACTAGGAAAGAAAAATTCCTTCATTGGTCTAAAAAACTTGGAGGCCAAGGAAATAGTGCAAAAAACCTAAGTCTATCATTTCAAATTTATTCTTAAGGTTGGTTTTCACATGGTTTAAAATTTTTGAGTCACTACCAGTAAGGATAAGGTCATCAACATAAAGGACAAGGATTATGAGATGGCTTTCTACTTTCTTGGTATAAAAATTAGGATCAGAATGGAATCTATAGAATATAGTGGCAATAAGAAAGTTGTCCATTTTGGCATACCAAGCTCGGGGAGCTTGCTTGAGACCATAAAGAGATTTCTTAAGGTGAAAAACAAGAATAGAGTCATTCTGGACATAACCAGGCGGTTGTTCCATGTAGATTTCTTCTTGCAAATATCTATGCAAGAAGGCGGATTTAATGTCCATCTGATGGACCTCCCATTTATGTGAGGTGGCAAGGGCAAGAACAAGGTGAATGGAACTCATTTTGGCTACAGGGGCAACGGTTTCATTATAGTCAATTTCTTCAACTTGGGAAAATCATTTGGAAACTAACCGAGCCTTGTGTCTTTCAACACTTCCATCTGATGCATACTTAGTTCTATAGACCCATTTACATCTGACAAGTTTTCTTCCTTTTGGAAGAGGTAAAAGATCAAAAGTATCGTTTTCCATTAAAGAACGATACTCTTCATTCATTGTTGTATTCCAATCTGGATGACCTGAAGCTTCTACAAATGTCTTTGGATCGTGAGTTTCTGAAACTTGAGCCAAAAGAGAAGAGGCTCGCTGGAAATGTGAACGTGTTCGACGTTGATCTGAAGGATCACCGACAAGATCACCAATTGCTTCTCATGTTGAACGGACCCATCTCGAAAGCAGTGGAGTTGGTCCTGGTTTAGGTTCAAAGGACTCATATGGAGGAAGGGGAGCAGGCAAAGGTGGATTTCCATCCTCATTGTCATTATCTGAAGAAGAAACCAGAACAGAAGAAGGCACAAATGTCGAAGATGGTTCGCAGACCGAAGAAGGCACAATCGTCGAATTAGGCTCACAATCCAAAGAAGGCACAAACATCAAATTAGGCTCGCAGGCCAAGACATTTTCATCAAATTTAACATCTCTTCTAATAATAATTTCACTACAATGTGTTTGAAGAAGTTTATAACCTTTGACATCTTCAGAATAACCAACAAATATACACTTCTCACTTTTAGGTTGCAATGCTTTCCTTTTCTCATCAGGAATGTGAGCCCATGTTATACTGCCAAATACACAGAAGTGACTTACATCTGGTTTAATTTTAGTCCAAAATTCTTCTGGTGTTATATTTTTAAGAGCCTTTGTGGGAGTGTGATTTATTATGTAATTTTCACACTTGATGGATTCCACCCAATACTTTAGACGTAATCCCTTAGATTGGATCATACAATTATCCATTTCTTTTAATGTGTGGTTCTTTCTCTCAGCAACACCATTTTGTTGTGGTGTATATGGAACAATGTGTTGCATTTGGATTCCCTATGTAGTGCAGTAACTTGTAAAATTATTGTTCACATATTCGCCTCCATTATATGTTCTTAACCTTTGAATTTGATGTCCAGATTGCTTTTCTACAAAGGTCTTGTAGGCCAAAAAATTGTCAAAAACTTCGCTCTTAAGTTTTAAGAAGTAAACCCAAGTACTTCTGGAAAAGTCATCAATGAAAGTTAAGAAATACTTACACCCAGAAAAAGAAGGAGAAGAAAGTGGACCACACAAATCACTTTGAACAAGCTGCAAAGGACCCGAGGCGTGTCAAGAGGAACATTTGTCAAAAATGTCCCGATGATGTTTGTCAAGAACACAACTGGCACAAAAACCATCTTTGCATGAAACAAGAGGAAGACCATGTTAATATTTTGGTAGCTTCGGGAGGTATGAACCTCTATTGTGACCTATGACGAGATTAGAATATTCTGAAAGGAAGCAAAGAAATGAAGGAAACCCTAGACAAGTTGTCAGCTGCAGAAATATATTTAAAATGAATTTATTAGTACCCAGAAGGAGAAGTCGGGCCCAGTAGAACTGCCTAGACTACTATAAATATAGGGCGCCAGTTCTCATTATTCACATCTAAGCAATTGCAAAGAGAATTGGATCTGCGCAGGTGCAATAGCATCTTGTGCGCAAGTTTCTGGGAAGGTGTGCGCTAGCCTCTGGGTGGGATTATCTTATCATCTTGGTTTCTATTCTTTCTTGGTGCATTAGCCTCTCTTGTCTATTAGATTGCTACTAGGAATCTCTTCTCTATCAAGGTCAAGGTGCTCAAAGGGTGGCTTCATCCTATGGGTGGGTGACGAGGGTATCGTCAATGGTAAAACGAGCAAAATCTTCTATATTCTAACAGGTTATGGGCCCAAACCCCCTTCATTCAGCCTAAAATGCTGGAAGGAAACATAGCCGCTAGATATTAAGCTCGCTAAGGAACTGTCGCTAGGGTTACTAGCAGGAGAAGCTTCCAAAAACACTGCATCTAGGGTTACTAGCAGAAACAGTTGCAGAAACCCTAAATCTCTGATCTGGCACCTTGTGATGGAGCATCTCGCTCAAGAAGAAGATATTCAGATGCACCCTAACCCAGCGCACCTCTTGGCTCTGTCAGAAGACAGAAATGACAAAGTTGAAGTTTTGGATCAAAGCATCACCAGTTACCAGTCAACCAAAGACATGTGTGAAACAATCAGTCTTTTACACTACTCAACACTTACTGGGACGATTGAAGATGACATGTGGATAATCGATAGTGGAGCTTCCAGGAATATGACAGGAGATCAATCCAGACTCTCAAATCTAAATGAGAGAAAGACAGTACAAAGTGGATCTTGGAGACAAAATCACTTACCCCGTCGAAGGATTTGGACAAGCCTCCGTCAAGTTGGAATCAGGTAATCATGTTCACTTAAGCAATGTTTTATATGTACCTGGTTTAGAAAAGAATCTTGTATCAATATCATGTTTAGAAGACAAAAGAAACAGAATAACCTTCATGGATGGAAAGGTGTTATCATGGCATAAGAATTCCAGCATAGAGGATGTTAGGGTCATTGGAAGTCGTGAAGGAAATCTGTATAGACTACTAGAACAAAATGAAGAAGCTCTAGTACATGACGAAGTCAACCCTAATGAACTTTGGCATAGAAGGTACGCTCATATCAATTATCAAAAATTACCTTTTCTCAGAAAAATGGTTGAAGGAATACCATAATTGAAATCTACACATGAAGGAATCTGCAAGGGATGTGCCCTTGGGAAGAATATCAAGAAACCATTCCCAAGCAGCAACAACATATCCAAGGAAATCCTAGATCTAATACACTCAGATGTTTGCGGTCCAATGTCAGTCAAATCTCTAGGAGGATCTCTTTACTATGTAATATTCATAGATGACTATTCAAGAAAGACGTGGCTATACCTATTGAAATCAAAAGACGAAGTATTCAGCAAGTTCCAAGAATTCAAGGCAGAAATAGAAAACCTCACGAACAAGAATATCAAGACATTAAGAACAGATAATGGAGGAGAATACAGCTCAAAGGAGTTCGTTACATTCTGCAAATTGGCAGGGATTAGGAGGGAGTTGATTGTTCCTCATAATCCTCAAAAAAATGGTGTAGCAGAAAGAAAGAACAGATCTATCGAAGAAACTGTAAAATCCTTATTGAACGATCAAGGTCTATCCATGTTTCTATGGGGAGAAGCAGCAATGACGGCAATATATGTACAGAATAGAAGCCCTCATCATATATTTAAGGACATGACACTAGAAGAAACCTTCTTAGGTAAGAAACCTAACATGGAAAACCTAAGAATATTTGGATGTCCAGTTTACTCTCATATTCCCAAAGACAAAAGGAATAAACTAGAACCATGAGGAAAGAAGGGGATATTCGTGGGATATAGTGATTCATCCAAAGCCTATAGAATATATATTCTAGAACAACACAAGATAGAATTTAGTAGAGACGTAACGTTGAATGAAAGGATGGCCTTCAAGAAATCCATCGAAGAAATTATAGAAGAAGAAGAACTTGAAGAACCTAATGAAGAAAACACAGAAAATGAAAATAACGAAAAGGATCAACCTGATCATCCTATGGAGCCATGTGAGAACATTGATTCAGATATCATACCAAAAACCAAGAAACAACCAGCTTGGCTTGAAGCTACATTACAAGACGCAGAAAGAATCAAGGTTCCAGAAGGAACATCTAGGAAGAGTAAAAGACCGAAAATATTCTCAAGTTATGCAACATACATAACGAAGCTTCTAGATGAAGAACCTACCACATTTGAAGAAGCAGTCCAAAAGGGACAATGGAAAGAAGCTATGGCGGAAGAACATCAATCCATTATGAAAAATGAAGTATGGGAAATTGTACCTAGACCTAAAAAAAAATCAGTGGTAACCTCAAAATGGGTATACAATATCAAACATGCAGCAGACGGAACCATGGATAAATACAAGGCAAGATTCATGGCCAGAGGGTTCTCCCAGAAGGAGGGAGAAGATTATGACGAAACCTTTGCTCCAGTGTCTAGGTATACCTCCATCAGAGCTATCATATCTCTTGCCACTTCCATGGGATGGAATCTACATCATATGGATGTAAAGACAGCCTTCCTCAATGGAGCTATTGAAGAAGAAGTGTATATTGAACAACCTCAAGGATTCGAGGTACATTTCAGAGACACTCACGTTTTCAAATTGAAGAAAGCTCTATATGGACTCAAGCAAGTTCCAAGGGCTTGGTATGCCAGAATGGACAGCTATCTAACAAGACTTGGTTTCTCCAAGAATCATGCAGATCCAAACCTTTATTACAAAGTCGTGGATAAAGCACCTGTAATTATACTATTATATGTTGATTATCTATTCATAATAGGTGAAGAATCTCTCGTTATCTAGTGCAAGAAGGAATTAGCCTCTAAATTTGATATGAAAGATCTAGGTCTCATGCATTATTACTTGGGACTAGAAGTATGGTAGAAGCGTGGTGAAGTATTCCTTGGACAAGGAAAGTATGCAATAAAGATCCTTCAGAAGTTTGGAATGATGGACTGTAAGTCCATGGACACTCCTATGAATGCAGATATAAGAAAAGTGAAAGTCCCAGATTCTGATCCAGTAGATCCATATCTATATCAAAAACTAATTGGATCATTGATGTATTTGGTAAATACTCGACCAGATATTTTCTTTGTTGTAAATACATTAAGTCAGTTCTAGGTGGAACCTAGACAAGAGAATTGGATAGCTACAAAGCATTGATGCAGGAGCATCTCTCCACATCAGCCAGCCAGCCAGCCACGCGAGCGAATTCAAATCACGCGTTGAAGAGAGGCGCAGCCTCATTTAAAATCTGAATTCAATGTAATTAAATGTTTAGGCTGGTGAGCGATAGAAGTCGTGCTTTTATGCAGGCGTTAGGTAGATCGAATTTAATGCTAGATCGGTTGAGATCTAGATCCATATGCTGGACTAGACAGCCATTTATTGTAATTGAATAGAGTAGGTAGACCTGGAGGGAAGCGCTTGATGAGCCCCTTAGGTAAAAGAGATTTCCAGATCTCAGTTTGAGTTAGATGAGATGAGTGAGGATTGAGATGAGTAGAGCAAGAGAGAGCTCGAGAACACCTTTGTAAATACAGGCATTTGCCAATTTTAATTTAATACAGAAGTAGTTTTTCCTGCATGTCATTCTCTGTTATGTGAATGTCTGTGTGTGTTCCATTATATGTTGTAGATGTATGTTAGGCATTTACAGGGAGTGTGTGTGATTTTATTTGAAGTTCTTTGAGGCTTCACACCAGGAGAGTGTGACAGAACACTGCGGGTTCTGAGAGCCGTGCACAGAGGATGCACTTCTGAACACTTCGGGTTCAGACAAAGGCATGTTGAGGCACAAGGGCTGGAGTTAACAACTCAGGAGGAAGACCTTTGAGGTTGTTGAACACCTCAGGAGGCAAGGCTATGTGGGAGAAGACACAGTTGCAGACAGAATCTCTTAGGAGTTTTGTAAGGCTCTGCCAAGTGGGCATTGAGCACAGGCACAAGGTACAGTTGGAAGAATTCTTCTGAGAGTTTGAAGAAGAAAATAGAATCACTGAGGATTCTGTGGAGCTCTGTCAGGTGTTCATTGAGCAGGTGCAAGGAGTGCACAGAAGAAGAACTCTGTTGTGAGTTCAGAAGAAACAGAATCATTGAGGATTATGAGAGCTCTGCCAGGAGGGCATCGAGTGAGTGCATAGGTGCACGAAAGGAGACAGAACTGTTGAACGTTCTGTGTAAAATATATTCTGTCAGGTGGGCATCGAGTAAGTGTGCAGACAAGCACAAAAGAGGAAAGAACTCTTTGAGTTCTGTGAGCTGAAGGAAGAATCCACTGAGGGATCTTCACTGGGTTGTTGAACACCCATAAAGACTCAGCAAGAGTTTACTTGAGCAGGAAGCCAGGAAGGCATTATATTCTCCATCAGCAGGAGAAGGAAGGAAGACAAAAATCCTTAGGGGTTCTGAGTGTTTGGAAAGCTCAGGACAGATAGCACTTTGCATGCGAGGACTCTGCAGATGCATAGGAGTGAAGAAATCCTTCAAGGATAATAAGGAAAGAAGAAGCTCAGGAGGAGTCAACATTTTTATACGCGCATCGAAGCTTAGAGTTGAAGAGTTTGTGGAGAAGAGAAGGAGACAAAGGTTGAAGCCTTTGGGGAATTTGAATTTTATCCCAAGTCTGGGAAGAAGGAGTATGCAAGCTCAGGAGGGAGCACAGAAGTCGTCGGATCGGCAGGAGAAGACATCTAGACCATTGATTTTCACGTCCAGGAAGGCGTCAGGAGAAGCACACAGAGAGGGAGATTGACAGTCGTTGGATCTCATTCAGAAATCCCGTCAGCCGTTGGATCGGGAGAAGATGCTCAGAGTTTAGCCTCTAGAGTGAGTGCGTAGAATAAAGGATATGAGCCATTAGATTTGGTTCAGGATCGCCGACAGTCGTCAGATCTGCAGAAGTTGCGAGGGAGTTAAGTCCTCGTGAACAGGAGGAAAAATCCCGACAAGGGGTGGAGCCATTGGGATATCGGCACTCGGGAAATCAGGATTCTCAAGGTCATGAAAGTCGGGACATCAGAAATCCAGAAATAGCGAAGGAATCTAGGCCGTCCATCTGAGGAGAGGACATGTGTCGCGTGATCATCCGTTCCGGAGATCCGGACACTAGATATCGGAATATCGGCCATCAGGAAATCGGAGATCCTGAGGTCGAGGGAATCGGGACATTCCAAGTCTGGAAACAACGAGATCATATCTGGACTGTCCATTAGGTTGGGGTACGTGGCGGAGATCTGAAGAGGGTCGGAGATCAGAGTTTCGCGAGTCCAGAGGATGAGGCGTCCGGGACACTTGAAGTCACGAACCCCGAGAATTAATCAGGACCATCCATTAGAGGAGGATGCGTGGCAGAAATCGGAGCCATCGGGAAAGGCCCAACAAGGAAGTCGTCTATCGGCATTTCAGTCATCAGGATATCATGAATCCTGGTGACCAGAGGTTTGGGCATTTCGGAATCGCGAAGTCCGAAACCCCGACAAGGAGGAAGGGGCATTGTGGAAGCCAGTTGTCGTCACAGCAGTTAAGGAGGAAAGCCCATCGTATGAGGGCCAACTGTCAGCAAACCGGAGAGTCGGGATTCGAGGGATCGGGAATCCCGTGAGAAAATGCATCTTGACATTTGAAACCCCGTAGCCCCGATGGGAGACAGGACTATGGTCATGGGGACAATGGTCATATTGGTCAGGAGCTAGCTAGGAGAGCTAACGTGCAAAGGGCGCGTCGGGATTCGAGGAATCGCGAGTCCTGAGGACGATTGCAACTTGACATTGAAAACCCCAAAACCCCAATGAGGATTATGACTGCGGTCATATAAGGGGAGGTCACATGGACCAGGAGCTTAGCCTGGAGGGATAACGGGAAAAAGAGGTCATCGGGAAATTGAAATCCAAAACCTCGATAGAAGGAAGATAAGGTTGCGGTCTTATGGAAAGTGACCATATGGACTAGAGAGTCTAGCCAGGAGGGGCTAAGATGCGTAAAGGGTGTCATCGGTGAATTGGCTCATCGGTGATCGGGGATTGAAGATTACAGGGACTCTCGACAATAGGGAACACGAAACCCCGAAGCCCGATATTACATTTCCTGTGGGGAATTTGTTCACGGTCCGGTGCAGAGGCCGAGACAGGGAAGGAGAAGACTTGTGGGTCATATTTTCACAGTGATTCCTGAGGGAATCCAAGGAGCCACTTCGGCTCAGCAAAGGAGGATTTTTGAATGAACCTGAGAGCAGGAGGTGCGTGCAGAGACCCTGCAGGGTATGCGTGTGCGACCTTACTGCATCAAGTGGTATCAGAGCAGAAAATTCATCTCTATATTTCAGGTGAAGGAAGACAGATTTGTTGAGGACTCTGTAAGGATTGTTTGCAGGTAGATGGTAGTCGAGAAGACAGTCGGGGAGACTGTAGGAGGATGAAGCTGGTAGAACTCTTAGTGCGGAGTGACAGCAGCAAATTTGCCAGGAAGGCAAACAGAGGCAGCAATATGGCTACTGAAGGCCATAGGTATGCTGGGAGGAAAGAGATATGGAGCCAAGAGGACATGGATGAAGAACTAGCATATATAAAGAGAGAAATAGCGAGGCTCAAATTCAAGTTGCGGAAGGATAAGAAGATGGTTCAGGTATGCAAACCAGAGACTGGGGAAAGTCTCAATGATTTGCAAAATGAAATGAGATCAGCTGAGGATCTCAAGAACTGCCATGAGGGCAGGGATGAAATTCCAAATTTCTAGGATGGCAATGAATTGAGATCACTGCGGGGTCTCACGGACTGTTAGGAGGACAACCAGGGAATTTCACATTGCCATCTGGGAAATGGTATGAGGTCACTGCGGGATCTCGAAGACTGCCAGGAGGGAAATGGAAGCATATCAGACTACCAGGTGGGCAGAGATGAGAATTTGAGACTAGCTAAAAGTCTCATGGACTCGGAGGTGAGTTCACTTCAGCAAGGTGTACTGATGAAGATGGGATCAGTTGATTTCATAGTCTGCCAGGGAAGCAACGTAAGCATCGCATATTGGCAGGTAGGCAGGGATGAGCAGGTGAATTTTGATCAGCCCGAGAAGCTGACAGAGTAGATGAGACTGTCTAAGGGTCTCATAAATTGAGAGATGGATTTAGATCAGTGGATGCAGCTGTCAGGGGAGAAAGATATGAGAAATCTTCTGATGATTGGGGGAATTGGGATATTCCTACCACTTGCCCAGGAGGAGACAGAAGTCTGTGTTGCAGATGCAGCAACAGCAGAAGAAAAGTCAACTGAGACTGTCAAGGAGGAATTGGAGCAGGTGTTTGAGACTACCCAAGCACAAGCACAAGCAGACGAAGAGGAGAATGAGCATTCTGAGGAATGGCTCAATGATTTCGGCCAAGGAGTTGAAAAGAAAGAAGTTGTAGCACCGAAGCTAGCAGCGAAGGAAGACGAAGAGCAAGCAGGAAGATTTATCACTCCATGGGAGATGGAGCTAGAGATGTTGGAGGATTGGCTGAACAATCCAGAGCCAGCAAGAGAACTGACAGAAGTTGAGCTATCAGAGAAGGTGACTAAACAGAAACTCAGTCAGGAGGAGACTGCAGAGCTGAAGTTTGCAGCAGAGTGGCAACATGAGGCCACAGATGAAGATGAAGAGGATGGCATGGGAGATCATGATGATCTGCTCATGTGCCAAAAAAATTTGCAACTGAGGAGACTGCATGAACAGAACCAGCCACTGGAGCAGCTGGATGCAATGATCGAAGAGATCAGAAGGCTGATGTTGAGGTCAACAGAGACTGCCAGCGAGGAGAGGCTGAGCAGAAGAGAAACAGCAGCAGCGCAGAAGCAGTAGCAACAGCAGCAGCGCAGAAGCAGTAGCAACAGCAGAAGGGAACAGATGGGAAGCTCTAGATATTTGTTTGGGATCCAGGAGGATTTCCAACTGCTTAGAGGGGAATCGCATGAGCAGGAGCTCATGATTTTGCAGCTGAGGAGTTTGATGCAGGAGCATCTCTCCACATCATCCAGCCAACCAGCCACGCCAGCGAATTCAAATTGTGCATTGAAGAGAGGCGCAGCCTCATTTAAAATCTGAATTCAATGTAATTAAATGATTAGGCTGGTGAGCCATAGAAGTCATGCTTTTATGCATGCGTTAGGTAGATCGTCTTTAATGCTAGAGCGGCTGAGATCTAGATCCAGATGCTGGACTAGACAGCTATTTATTGTAATTGAATAGAGTAGGTAGACCTGGAGGGAAGCGCTCGATGATCCCCTCAGGTAAAAGAGATTTCCATATCTCAATTTGAGTTAGATGATATGAGTGAGGATTAAGATGAGTAGAGCCAGAGAGAGCTCGAGAACACCTTTGTAAATACAGGCATTTGCCAATTTTAATTTAATACAGAAGTAGTTTTTCCTTCATGTCATTTTGTGTTATGTGAATGTCTGTGTGTGTTCCATTATATGTTGTAGATGTATGTTAGTCATTTACAGGGAGTGTGTGTGATTTCAGTTGAAGGTCTTTGAGGCTTCACACCAGGAGGGTGTGACAGAACACTGCGGGTTCTGAGAGCCGTGCACAGAGGATGCACTTCTAAACACTGCGGGTTCAGACTAAGGCGTGCTGAGGAACAAGGGCTGGAGTCAACAACTCAGGAAGAAGACCTTTAAGGTTGTTGAACACCTCAGAAGGCAAGGTTGTGTCGGAGAAGACACAATTGCAGACAAAATCTCTTAGGAGTTCTGTAAGGCTTTTCCAAGTGGGCATTGAGCACAGGCACAAGGTGCAGTTGGAAGAATTCTGCTGAGAGTTTGAAGAAGAAAACAGAATCACTGAGGATTTTGTGGAGCTCTGCCAGGTGGGCATTGAGCAGGTGCAAGGAGTGCACAGAAGAAGAACTCTGTTGTGAGTTCAAAAGAAACAGAATCATTGAGGATTCTGAGAGCTCTGCCAGGAGGGCATCGAGCGAGTGCATAGGTGCACGAAAGGAGACTGGACTGTTGAACGTTCTGTGTAAAAGATATTATGCCAAGTGGGCATCGAGTAAGTGTGCAGACAAGCACAGAAGAGGAAAGAACTCTTTGAGTTCTGTGAGCTGAAGGAAGAATCCACTGAGGGATCTTCACTGGGTTGCTAAACACCCAGAAATACTCAGCAAGAGGTTGCTTGAGCAGGAATCTAGGAAGGCATTATATTCTCCATCGACAGGAGAAGGAAGGAAGAAAAAACTCCTTAGGGGGTCTGAGTGTTTGGAAAGCTCAGGATAGATAGCAGTTTGCATGCAAGGACTCTGCAGATGCATAGGAGTGAAGAAATCCTTCGAGGATAAGAAGGAAAGAAGAAGCTCAGGAGGAGTCAGCATTTTTATACGCGCAGCGAAGCTCAAAGTTGAAGAGTTCACGGAGAAGAGAAGGAGACAAAGGCTGAATCCTTTGGGGAATTTGAATTTTCTCCCAAGTCTGGGAAGGAGTACGCAAGCTCAGGAGGGAGCACAGCAGCCGTCGGATCGACAGGAGAAGAGATCTGGACCGTTGATTTTCACGTCTAGGAAGGCGTCAGGAGAAGCGCACGGAGAGGGAGATCGACAGTCGTTGGATCTCATTCAGAAATCCCGTCAGCCATTGGATCGGGAGAAGATGCTCAGAGTTTAGCCTCTGGAGTGAGTGCGTGGGAGAAAGGATCTGAGCCGTTAGATCTGGTTCAGGATTGCCAACAGCCATCGGATCTACAGAAGTTGTGAGGGAGTTAAGTCCTCGTGAACAAGAGGAAAAATCCCGACAAGGGGTGGAGCCATCGGGATATTGGCACTCGGGAAATTGGGATTCTCGAGGTCATGAAAGTCGGGACATCAGAAATCCCAAAACAGCGAAGGAATCTGGGCCGTCCATCTGAGGAGAGGATACGTGTCGCGTGATCATCCGTTCCGGAGATCCAGACACTAGATATCGAGATATCGGCCATCGGGAAATCGGAGATCCTGAGGTCGAGGGAATCAGGACATTCCAAGTCTCAAAACAGCGAGATCAGATCTGGACCGTCCATCAGGTTGGGGTACGTGGCGGAGATCTGAAGAGGTTTGGAGATCGGAGTTTCGTGAGTCCAGAGGACGAGACGTCCGGGACACTTGAAGTCGCGAACCTCGAGAGTTAATCGGGACCATCCATCAGAGGAGGATGCGTGGCAGAAATCGGAGCCATCGGGAAAGGCCTAACAAGGAAGCCATCTATCGACATTTCAGTCATCGAATATCATGAATCCTAGTGACCAGAGGTTTGGGCATTTCGGAATCGCGAAGTTCGAAACCCTGAAAAGGAGGAAGGGGCATTGTGGAAGCCAGTTGTCGACACATCAGTTAAGGAGGAAAGCCCGTCGTATGAGGGCCAGCTGTCAGCAAACTGGAGAGTCGAGATTCGATGGATCGGGAATCCTGTGTGCAAATGCATCTTAACATTTGAAACCCCGTAGCCCCGACGAGAGACGGGACTATGGTCATGGGGACAACGGTCATATTGGCCAGGAGCTAGCTAGGAGAGCTAACGCGCAAAGGGCGCATCAAGATTCGAGGAATCGCGAGTCCTGAGGATGATTGCAACTTGACATTGAAAACCATGAAACCCCAATGAGGATTATGACTGCGGTCATATATGGGGAGGTCACGTGGACCAAGAGCTTAGCCTGGAGGGATAACAGGAAAAAGAGGTCATCGGGAAATTGAAATCCAAAACCCTGATAGAAGGAAGATAAGGCTATGGTCTTATGGAAAGTGAGCATATGGACTAGAGAGTCTAGCCAGGAGGGGCTAAGACGCGTAAAGGGCGCCATCGGTGAATTGGCTCATCGGTGATCGAGGATTGAAGAGTACAGGGACTCTCGACGACGGGGAACACAAAACCCCAAAGCCCAATATTACATTTCCTATGGGGAATTTGTTCAGGGCCTGGTGCAGAGGCCAAGACACGGAAGGAGAAGACCTGTGGGTCATATTTTCACAGTGATTCCTGAGGGAATCCAAGGAGTTGCTTCAGCTCAGCAAAGGGGGATTTTTGAACGATCCTGAGAGTAGGAGGTGCGTGCAGAGACCCTACAAGGTATGCGTGTGTGACCTTACTGCATCAATCATGTCCTAAGATATATTCGTGGGACAATAAACTATGGATTAATATATGCTGCATCTAGTGATATCAAACTTCATGGATTCACAGACTCTGATTGGGCAGGAAGTGCAGAAGATAGAAAGAGAACTTCAGGTATGTGTTTCAACTTGGGCTCCACTATGATATCTTGGGGCAGAAGGAAACAGAAGTCTGTCACACTCAGCACAGCAGAAGTAGAGTATATGGCAGCATGTGAAGCATGCATAGAAGTGGTATGGTTGAGGAAGTTAATCTCTGATTTATTTGATCAGATTCCATAATCAACCATAATATATTGTGATAATCAGAGTTGTATAAGAGTATCAGAACATCCAGTGTTTCATGAAAGGTCGAAACACATTGAGAACAAATACTACTTTATTCAAGATAAAGTCCAGGAAGGATAGGTAAAGCTTGAGTATATCCCCACTGATGAGAAGACAATAGATATCTTGACAAAACCTCTATCCAGAATTAAGTTTGCATATTTCCGAGAGAATATGGGGATCGTGGAAATAAATCCCTTAGTTGAAAGGGAAGACTCTCCAAGTTAGGAGAATGTACTGAAAAATATTATTGAAAACATTTTTTTTGTGACTAAATGACTCTCCAGATTAGGAGGGAGCACTGGAAATCTTATTTATCTTTGTAATTGAAAAATAGTCCAGATTGGACAGATTCTTTCATGTTCGGAAAGTGGATTGAGATTTATGACGGACAGTGAATTCCCATTGTGGTTAACATGGGAGGTAGTATGATTGTTGATGTATCATAGACAGCAACTTCCCATTGTGGTTAACATGGGGAGTGGTCTAGGGCAGTCTCTCTTCTTGAGGGTTACTCAAGAAGACTGGGCCGCCTCGTAGGACAATGATTTCTCATTGTTGTTAACATGAGGAATGGTCTGTTTTGGAGGTTGATACAGGACAGTCTTTTCCTCTTGTGGTTAACGGAGGAAATGGTCCAGACAGTCATTCCTTAGGGTTTATACATTCTCTCCAGGGTGCACTTTTATTAGTGTAGGAGGAATGGCCCAGGGTGGGGAATGGTCCAAGCTTAGCAATCAGGGACGGACATTCCTTAGGGTTTATACA
>JZKD02S1674423.1:34414-71709 GCA_000966675.3 Picea glauca | reverse complement strand
CACTTTTGCCTACACAAGGAAATACCTCAACACATGAGGTCTCTCAGTCTTGTGACTTGTCACAAATAAGACTGATCAGCAGTATACTCTTGTCTTGACTTTTGCTTATACAAAGCTCATAAGTCTTTTTGCCTTGTCTCAAATAAGGCTCTTCTCCAAGTCTAGAGTCAGCCTACACAAGGAAGTCTTGGAGAATGACTCACTCCGCTGCAAACTTTAACAGTCCTCGTAAGGCTTCAGATAGTTTCTCTTCATATAATAGGACTCATGTAATAATCATTCTTTAATTTGACTTCGAGAGTTATGTAACAAAGACTTTTCTCTTTTCCTTTCCTGGGCTCAGTTTTATATTTCTATCAAATGATTTTTAATAGTTATTTATTTTTGTCTGGAATGGTTTTTATATCTTCATTAATCTTGTATGGGGTTTACCTTGAGGCTCGAGTAATAATACTTCTTCTATTTGCTTGTCTGTGGATGCTTTATATACTGAGTATCTTTGGATAAGGATCAAGCTCAGATCAAGTGAGGGCAATTGAGAGTCGATAAAATGTTTTCTCTTCTTGAATCTTCAATGTCTAAATATGATAATTTGGAAACTGAGCATGATTGCAAATTCTTGCAAATTAAGCATTGGATTCCATCATCTTGGGAGCTTGAAGAATAACAATCCCTAAAGCACTGAATACAGTTTAGTAAATTTAGGGTTGGAAATATATCAATTTTGATAAGATAAATTAAGCAGACGTTTGTTTTCTCTTTTATGTTTGTTGCCGATATGTTTACCAATTTGTTTGTTTAAGTGATAAATCTATACTTGGACCTACTGCAAGTAAGGAAGGGATTTTGTAGCAACCTGATTTTACAATGTTAATTCTCAGAGAGAGCAATTGAATAGTTTTGTACTTTGGCCTGTAGAGTGATCCTGGTAGGAACAGTTTTAGACTACTAGCTTGTAATTTTTGAGGGATCGATGCAAAGTACAAATACTCCAAAGGTAAACATCTCAATTAGATTCAATACTGAACTTTGTGAGACTTCATTGAAAGAATTAGACATTGGCGGGATGAAGGAATTTGTAGACTTTAGCCTTGCTATTAGTAACCTTAGTTTCTTTATTGAAATTCTTTGTTTTTTTCGGGGAAAAGTGATATCATATTACCTTTACCCAAGAAAAACAAAGAATTTCAATAAAGGCTCTTTGTTTTTCTCGGGGAATTACCTTTCCCCATTCCCCAGGAAAAACAAAGAATTTCAATAAAGGCTCTAAATAATAGAGCTAAGATTTATTCAACCAATTTAGTTAATCGGTCTAGATTATTGATGAGAGTGTTATTTAGATAAACTAGACAAGGAAGGGGGACATGTCAGGGCAGGGCGGAGTTACGAGTTACCAACAAATAAAATCTTAGTAAATACTGAGTTGGAAACTATGAACATTGAAGAAGATAAATACTAGAAGTGGTCCATAATTTATTGGGAATGAAAAGCAAACCAAATCACCAAGATTTTCATGCTTATTTTAAGGGGAAAAAGGATAAAGTTAATTCTTTTATTTCTTGTCCGAGGCTGGAGAGAATAACGAGTTACATGAAAACCATGAGATCACAGTGACCTGCTTAACACATGCCTAGGTTCTTTGGTTCTCACAACGGCAGGTAGTGGGATTATTTTAGACAATCAATATTATGCTGGAAAAACTTCTGGATTAAAACTGTGGGGACAATCAATATTATTTTTTAAAGAATCAACCTGTTGAGTGAGCATATGAGAGGGAGCTTAAAATCTGTATTAAAAGAGTCTCCCTCCTCTCAATATTATTTTTGAAAGAATAAACCTGTTGGATGAGCATATGAGAGGGAGCTTAAAACCTGTGTATTAGAAGAGTCTTAGTAGAAAATACTCTTAAGATGATAGCAAGGAAAGAAACCTAGGTCTAGATGGTTTTCCAATCGACAATTTTAACATGGTCTTGGTCCTTGGATAAGCCTCTTTCTCTATTAAAGAAATCAATCAAAGAATTGTAGTTAATGAGGATAATTCATTTGACAATTAACTCAACCTTTGTAGCTTTAGTTCCCAAGGGAAACATCTTTGACAAGATTAGTAACTGGTGGTTGTTTTCCCTTTGCAATGTTTATTTTTCTTAGAGCAGTTGGATTTAGGGTTATGGAATCGGTCTTGTTTGGACTGAATGCAGGGTTGGGATATTTGTTTATTTTGGAAGGGATGTCTTTCAATGGATGGGTTTTCGTAGCTGCAGTTATGGGATTTGTTGATAGGTTGTTTCTTCAGAAGCTATGATGAAGAAAACAACACTAAAATTGCTTGTGGGGTGCTCGTGAACTTCATGATTCAGTGTGGGCATTGTTGTTTCCTTTGAATGCTTTCAATCACAGGCAGTTGTGTAAAACTAATAGGAACTTTGAATTACACTGCATATTTATTCTTCAGAAGCCACGTTGAAGAAAACAACACTGAAATTGCATGTGGGTGCTTCTCAACTTTTATTGTGTATAGTTGTTTTCTTTGAATGCTTTCAGTTGCAGACGATTGTGTAAAGCTGTTAAAAAAATTGAATTACTCTGCAAGATGTAGTGCTCTGGTGTAACCTGTCTGTGTGAATCACTAACGGGGTCTTTTGCTTCATATGATTTATAGTTGAAGGTTGTTTCAGAAAAGATGAATTGTAAGCTTGTAATTCTTCAAATTTACAGGGGAACCTATTGGTATCTAGGACATTCTTGTTGCTCTGTTATATGTACTAGCACAGATCCATATTAAACCTGGATCTGTGACCCTTTATGAGAGGTTTCAAATCCCTCTCAGTGCCAATCTTTATCATTTGAGATTGGCACCAACTGGTTATATGGAATACTTGTGTTTCTCTGTTATATGTAAAAATACTTACTGTAGTGTGAAATAACATGCTTTACTTAATGGAGTATAAAGCCAAATCATGTTTTGAGGCTTGCCTCTTGGTTAATTGTCCTGTTGTGAAGCTTTTCCACCCACTACGAGGACGTGGGTGTGCTTAGCTTAATAAGTATGGACTTATGTTTAGGCCCTGAGCTTTGCTGGCACAAAATTAAAACTAAAAACCACTCAAGTTGCCTGTTTCACCAAAGATGGTGTATGCATTGGATTTTTATGTAAAATCCGTGGATTGAGGTTGCAGGCGGGGTAAACTGTCATTGTATCTGGAATTGAAGAATCGTTATTTGGTGTGAATTTTAAAGACTTGTAGAAAATGAAGATATTTACATTGTTTCTTCTAACTATAACTTTATATTGTAGGATAAAGTTATTAGTAATTTAGATAATGGGATGGAGTATCAACATCATGGAGATAAAAGTTTGTGTAAGTGACACCCTGGATTGTCTTTGAAAATGTTCTCACCAAACCATGGTGAGGATATGGTGCCTAATAAGCATGGAGTTATGGTTGAGCTCTGAGCTCTGAGTTCCCCCATCTCAAAATCAAAATCAATTGACTTCACAAACACTATTGGTTGTTAGCTATGGAATTCCCAGAAATTGGAGTTTAGTATATCTTCAGTAAGTTTGTAGATTTTGGAACACTTTTCTCTTGCGAGGATGCGTACTGTAAAATGCTATTTTTTTCCTATTTAAGATTTTTACATTGACTAGTGAACTTTCAGGGGGATAATTTTTCTAGCGTAAGACAGACTTCTGAAAAGTTGTCTCATTATGGATATTAGTAAGCATCTTAGTGAAACTTTGACAGTATAGTTGAAGCAAACTAACATTTTCATATCCGTTTTACTCGCAAGATTGGTTGGTCGTAGTGGGTCTAACTTTGGATTGATGATCATTTTTATGTACCTGAACCTTCATTACAACGAGGTTTTCACTATTCACAATTGAGTTTTGTAACATATACAATAACGAGGGTTAGGCTTACAATTTCAGCATACATTTTAAGTTCAATAGTACATCCAGACTTCATGTGATTATTGGGTATCAGATAATGTGAGGATTATTCAGCAGATTGTGTTTTGGGCCATGACATAAATTCTTCTGAGCCTTGATATTCATATTCATGTCATTTTAGTTTTACCCATCAAGCCTTTGATAGCCAAATTCTTGCAGCATGCAAGGCAAATAAATAATGGGGCTTTCGCAGGTAAGAAATTGGCGAAACCGGCCTCCATTTGGCTTGTATTAGCAAGATGGGGAATTCTACAATTAACAGAATTTTGCCAATCCAGTGTAACAAATATTTATTATGTTTCCGGGCTACCAACACAGCAGTTATCAGAGTACAGCCAGCCAAGCTTTCCAAAAGACTACCTGCTCAACACTCACTCTATTTTCGAATTCAGTCATCAGTATACAACTACTATTCTTGACTTTCACATTGCAAAAGAGTCTGCATCATCTTTTAGACTGTGTTTGAACTTTGGGCTATTCATTTACATAGGAACACTAGGAAGCTTGTTCCCAGTTGGAGATGACTCCTTTCAGTGTTTCAAGAGAACATTAAATCTATTCTACGGCACAAGACTGCCATCAAAACCTGTATGAGCACACCGAATCTCTGCACAACACATTTTATGCTGGTTCATATTTCCTTGCCACCATAAGGCTGTAATGTTCCCAAGCAGAGTTGCCAGGAACTTTGGGTTTTAATGTTTGTTTGTTTGTAGTGGATTTGTCAAATATTTTTCAGTTTGCCTCTAAGAGTTGCACATGGAGTTGATTTAAAGGTTTGCATGCATATAAATGATGGAAATGGAACAACAGTAGAATAATAACAAGATACAAAGAGAATAACACAATGGAATAGCCACAAACTTCAGATCCGACCTTTATTTAATATATAAGCTGACCCCCATACATGAGATATAAAGATCTAGAATAGATATGAGAGATATAAGAATTGTGGCTGAAGACACCTCCAAAATACAATGCAAGAGATAGATATGGGCACTTCTAGACCCCAAATGGCTGCACGCAGAGTTAACAAGATCAATTTCTTTCCCTTCTTCAAGATTGATGCAGATCCTGGCTGAGTGGCTGAGTTGCACCCCTCCTAGCTGTAGAATTCCTTGGGAATTTCAGCCTCTTCAAATCTGGCCTCCAAACCCCTGTAAAAGGTAGTGAATCTATAGATCGAGTGATGGCAAGCATATAGGAAGAGATTCTTGGCTGTTGCTATAGAGCTGGCCCTCCAAAACACTATATCCTCATGAGCAAGTGCGCCCTCCTTCAATAATTCGCCCAACTAAGAGAAATAATGATTATGTAGAGAAAAACCCTCAAGAACCGATGAGGAAAGGTGCTATGATAATGGCAAACCCTTCTAGAAAAAGTTTTGCTTCAGATCTCCATCCTCCTAGTCAAATCGAATTCTCTTTACTCCAACAATGCGCCCCAAACCTGCAAAAAACCTCCAGTGTTGCGCCCTTACTCCACAATACCCAAATGAAACTGTCTGGAATTGGATAGAATGGTGAGGGTGGGATATTTCACCACCTTGACCAAGCTTGGATCAGGAACATAATAATCTTTCACCTCCTTGCTGATCTCTAGGGTTTGTTTACTCAAAACTTTCAAAACGTCTAAGCTGCAAAATTGAAGATGCAAAATGAGAAAATGTCATGAATGAGGAGTGAGGTTCCTTCCTTTCCTTTTCTACCTCCATCTTCTAATTTTCACTTAAATTATTTAATTGACTTCTAAGGTTATTCACTTTATTTCCTCATCTTAGCCAATTAGCTTTTTATTTTCCTTTTTGTTAAAGTCACTTTAATAATATAACCTTTAGCTCCTTAGTGACCATTTTTGCGCCTCTTAGTTCCCTTTATCCATGAGAATATAGTCTAGAGGGGACAACTAGACTACTAAGTCTCTCAAGCCCCCTGTCAAGAGGAGGGGAACATTACAATCTCCCCTGCTGGAAAATGCTTGCCCACAAACAATTCTGAATCTGTCTGTTGGAGAACTTGTTCACTTTCCCAAGTGGCATCCTCTATAGGCATTCTTCCATTTGATCAAATATTCCTTGATGTCCCTGTTCCTTAACCTTTTCGCTCTCACCTCCAAGATCTCCTATGGAATCAATATCAGTTGTCGTCCTTCATCTACTTGAGGTAATCCCTCATTAGCTACAATATGCTGCCCCAATTCCCTTTTAAGGCATGATACATGGAAGACATTATGGATTTTACTCCCCTGTGGTAACTCTAAATCATATGCGATTGAACCCACCTTCCTTTTCACCCTGTATGGCCCATAAAAGCGGGGTTTGAGTTTCTCAGTGCCATTTTTCTTTATGGATGCCTGCTTGTATGGTTGGAGCCTCAAATAGACTAAGTCCCCCACCTCAAACGTGTGCTCCACTCTGTGTTTATCTGCATAGCTTCTGTTGGTTTTGAGCCCTTTGCAAATGATCTTTGAGCTCTCTAAGTATGTCCCGACTTTCCTGTATCCACTCAGCCATAGGAGCTCTACTGTCTTCAAACACAATCTCTAGAAAAGTGAGGGGGTCATAACTATATAAAGCTTTGAAAGGAGACATGCCAATGGACATGTGGTAAGTGGTGTTGTAGTAATATTCACCCAAATGTAGCCACTTGACCCATGCTTTCTGTTGCCTTGAAACATATCCCTACACTCACTTGTTGACTATCTTAGTTTGACCATCTGTTTGTGGATGATAGCAAATGTTGGGGGTCAATTTTGTACCCACTATCTGAAATAACTCCTGCCAAAAGGTGCTCATGAATCTACTATCCCTATCACTCAAAATCATCTTGGGCAACCCATGCAACCTGAAGACTTCTCTAAAAAATAAATCTGCGACTTGAGATGCGCTATAGTTCATGGAGATGGCAAAAAAGTGAGCAAACTTGGTCAAACGATCCACTACCACAAAAATGCAATCCTTACCCTGTGCATTGGGTAGTCCTGTAATGAAATCCATGGATATACTTTCCCATTTAGGCTCTAGAACGAGAAGAGGCTGCAATAGACCTGTTGGGTGGGTGTGTTCATACTTGTTATGTTGGCATATGATACACTCCCTAATGTGGTGCATGTCATCCTCTTTGAGACCTTTCCAAACAAATCTTTTTCTTATTTGTCTATATGCTTTAGGGAATCCTTGATGCCCTGCTAGTGGTGAGTTATGAAATGCTTGAAGCATCCTCTTCTTGAATAAGGATTCAAGAACCAAATAAATTCTCCCCTTATATACGATGTCATCTATAATCTTGTACCTGTCATCCTATACCTTCCCATCCATCACTTCGCATGCAAACTTATTTTTTGAATACTCTACCAATAGGTGCGATTTCCAATCAACTGATATCTCTGACATGGAATAGGCTGAAGGTCTTCTAGACAAAGCATCTGCTACCACATTATTTTTTCCCTTGACAAATTCTATATCAAAGTTATAGGCCTGAATCTTACTCACCCACTTTTGTTGTCTCTCATTGAGGTCCTTTTGCTCTATGAAGTACATGAGGCTGTTATGATCTGTCCTGACCACAAATTCCCCCCCCCACCAAATATTGTCTGAATTTGGCCAATGCATGCATTATAGCTAACATTTCCTTGTCATAAATTGTGTATAGCAACTCATGCCCTCTTAGTTTTCGGCTCTCATAGGCAATAAGATGCCTATTTTGCATGAGTACAACTCCAATCCCCTCACCTGATGCGTCACACTCCAAAATGAAGGGCTGAGAAAAATCTGGTAGAGATAACACAGGGCAAGTGCTCATTACCTTCTTCATTTTGTCAAGACTCAACTATGCCTCATTACTCCATTTGAATGAGCCCTTTTTGGTCAAATCAGTCAAAGGTGCACATAATTGAGAGAAACCCTTAACAAACCTCCTATAATAACTGCAAATACCAAGAAATCCCTTGAACTCTGTAAGTGTATTAGGTGTGGGCCAATCAATTATAGCTTGGATCTTTTCTTGGTGAACCTGTACCCCTTTTTCCCTAATGATATGTCCCAAGTAAAGAACTTCAGTCATTCCAATTTCACATTTTGATTCTTTGGCATACAATGATTGTTCCTCCATGATGCTTAAGACTTCATCCACATGCTTGAGGGGATCTTCCCATGTCCTACTATAAATCAACAAGTCGTCAAAGAATATTAGTAGGAATTTCCTCAACTGTTTTTAAATACATGGTTCATGCATGATTGGAAGGTGGTTGGCGCATTGGTCAACCCAAAAGGCATGACAAGGAACTCATAATGCCCATAGTGACATCTAAAATCTATCTTGTGCACGTCTTGCTCTCTCATTTTGATTTGATGTTATCCAGAGCGCAAGTTAATTTTGGTGAAGTATACTATATGCCATTCAACTCATCTAATAACTCATCTATCTGGGGAATGGGAAACCTGTTTTTGATGGTTTTCTTATTTAGAGCTCTGTAGTCAATACACATGCGCGTGGTACCATCTTTCTTCTTGACCAATACTATTAAAGATGCAAAAGGGCTGGAACTTGGTCTAATATGGCCCATATCCAATAACTCCTTGATGGCTTTTCCAATTTCATCCTTGAACTTCTTGGGGTGCCTGCATGGTGTAGTGATAACTGGTTTGGCCCCTTCCTCCAACTCTATGATGTGCTCAAATCCCCTATTTGGAGGCTTCCCTGGGGAATAGGCCCCAAAACCTTCCTTTGCTTATCAATTATTCTCTATATGTTGCCTGAATAGGTATGGTGCTTTTCTTGAGCGTTTTGAGTGGCCACTAGACACTCTGCTACATAAGCCACGTCCCCATGTTTGAAAATTGCTTCCATGCGCTTCACTGAAACTACCTTGGGTGAATTTTTTGTCATTCCCTTCAGTGTCACCCTTTTTCCTTCTTTAGAGTTGAAGGACATCTCCATGGTCTTGTAATTAGTAGTAATGGGTCCCAAGGTGCTAAGCCATTGAACTCCCAATATCACATTAATGCTTGGAAGATCCATCACATAGAAGTCCTTAATTAAACGCCTTCCTAGGGTGATATTCATTTCGGGAATATACCTGTCACAAGGCATGGTGAGCCCTCTTGCTACCTCTACCATAAATCTATCGAACTCAATAGTGGGTAGATGTCTTTTGCTCACCAAGGCCGCATCAATGAAGTTATGGGAAGCTCCACCATCAATCAACACTGTAACCCTTTGCCCTTGGAGAACTCCTCTTATCCTGAATGTACTAAACCTTTGCACCCCATTGATGGAAGTTATAACTGCCTTCTTAAGCCCTGGTTGCTTGCACACTATCTCCTCTTCACCTTCCTCTTGTATATGCTCTTCATTGGTTGGAGTTACTTCCATGTTCTGAATGTGCCCAACCTCATCTTCCTTCTCCTCACTATATGAGAGTATCTCAATGTAGTGTATCTTTCCCTTTCCCATACATCTGTGCCCTGGCTCCCAAGGTTCTTTGCAAGTAAAACATAGTTGTTTCCTCCTCAACTCTCTCATGATGGCCTCATCTAACTCTCCCTTACCTTTATTTGCAAATTTTGACTCCCTTCCTTTAGGAACAATAGGTGGCCGTGGGGTGAACTTGTGTTTTTGAGATGCCCCTGCCAAATCTCTGGTCTTCCAAATCGCATCCTGTAAGTTGGTAGGCTTAAAAGCCTTGACCCACCCACGCAATGGCTCTGTTAGCCCCTTCGATAAAAAAAAAACAAAAAAACCATCAGTAATCTAGCCTCTGATACATCAGGAACCATCACTGTTATTATTTGAAATTCTTCTATGAATGCATCAACTGAACCTGTTTGTCTAAGTTGAGTGAGCTCTCTGAAGTGAAGTTCCGGATCATCCTGATCAAACTTGTCCATGAGCCTCTGTGTAAATTCCCTGTAAGAGATGATATGCTCATGCCCTAGGGTAGTTATCCCATGAAACCACCACTCATGGGCTTTACCCTCCAAATACAATGTAGCAAATTTTATGGCATCCAACTGGATTCAGTTGTAGGTAAGCATCCAACTTTTGCACCCAAGCCTTGGCAGGTAATTTGCCTGTCCCATCAAAGGGTGGAATCTCCATCTTTCTTGCCCTGCGTCCTAGGTCATAATCCACCCTGTGAAACTCCTCGGGCCTTCCTCTAAATTTCATTCCACAATATTTCAAAAGTGTGACATGCCTATTGAAACTTGCACTTAGTGTTGCATACTCTCTCTCGTACTAATCAAAGTTGTTTTCTATATCCCCATGACCCTGCAAATCTTGTTGATGCGCATCCAAGAAACTAGTCATGTAAGGTCTTGGCGTATCCCTGCGATTACCTGACATCATGTTATGAGCGCCTCCAAATAAGCTTTGGCCTTCATAGGGGTTCTGATGACTAGTCTCTTTGTAATGCCCTTCTCCTCCATGAGATTCACTAGCCCCATTGTTACCCCCATTTCTTTGAGGCTCTCTACCATGAGCCATGTGCATGAGAAGATATGTAATCTTCTCTTGTCCTTCCTTCAGAGTGGTGTTTATATCTGTCAAAGTCGTCTTGACCTCATCCTGTTACCTTGACAAGTGTTTCTGAGTTTCTTGCATTTGATGTTGTAAATCAAACTGTGTCCTATCCATGGAGCGCTTCATTTCTTGAAACGTGTTCATCCATACTTCCTTATCATTGTCAACCCTTGTTTCTTGTCTTTCCCCCACGCTGCTTTCTGTCTCTTCCCCTTCTGGTGACTCTGGTAAACGCTGTCCTCCTCAACCTCTCATAGTCATCAATTAAATCACAGGTTGACAAGGATATTCGCTTTGATACCACTGTAATGTTCCCAAGCAGAGTTGCCAAGAACTTTGGGTTTTAATGCTTGTTTGTTTGTAGTGGATTTGTCAAATATTTTGCAGTTTGCCTTTAAGAGTTGCGCATGGAGTTGATTTAAAGGTTTGCATGCACATAAATGATGGAAATGGAACAACAGTGGAATAATAACAAGATACAAAGAGAATATCACAATGGAATAGCCACAAACTTCATATCTGACTTTTATTTAATATATACATTGACCTCCATACAAGAGATATACATACATATTTGGAATAGATATGAGAGATAGGAGTTGTGGCTGAAGACACCTCCAAAATACAATGCAAGAGATAGATATGGGCACTTCTAGACCACAAATGGCTGCATGTAGAGTTAACAATATCAATTTCTTTCCCTTCTTCAAGACTGATGCAAATCCTCGCTGAGTTGCGCCCCTCCTGGCTGTAGAATTCCTTGGGAATTCCGGCCTCTTCAGATCAGGCTGCCAAACCCCTGTAAAAGGCATTCAATCTGTAGATTCGGTGATGACAAGCATATAAGAAGAGATTCTTGGTTGTAGCTATAGATCAGGCCCTCCAAAACACTATATCCTCATGACCAAGTGCGCCCTCCTTCAATGTTTCGCCTAGCTAAGAGAAATAATGATTATGCAAAGAAAAACCCTCAAGAACCGATGAGGAAAGGTGCTATGATAATGGAAAACCCTTCTAGAACAAGTTTTGCTTCAGATCTCCATCCTCCTAGTCAAATCAAATTCTCTTTACTCTAACAGTGCACCCCAAACCTGCAGAAAACCACTAGTGTTGCGCCCTTACTCCACAATACCCAAATGAAACTGTGCATAACTGGATAGAATGGTGAGGGTGGGATCTTTTACCACCTTGACCAAGCTTGGATTAGAAACATAGGGGTCTTTCACCTCCTTGCTGATCGCTAGGGTTTGTTTACTCAAAACCCTCAAAACGTTTAAGCTACAGAGCTCAAGATGCAAAATGAGAAAATGTCATGAATGAGGAGTGAGGCGCCCTCCTTTCCTTTTCTACCTCCATATTCTAATTTTCACTTAAATTATTTATTTGGCTTCTAAGGTTATTCACTTTATTTCCTCATCTTAGCCAATTAGCTTTTTATTTTCCTTTTTGCTAAAGTCACTTTAATAATATAACCTTTAGCTCCTCAATGACCATTTTTGCACTTCTTAGTTCCCTTTATCCATGAGACTATAGTCTAGAGGGGACAACTAGACTACTAAGTCTCTCAAGCCCCCTGTCAAGAGGAGGGGAACATTACAAAGGCCTTAAATGGTTTTATCTTCATATAATAGGAGTCGGGTCTACGGTAATAGTCACTCTTTAATTTGACATGAGAAGTCATGTAACAAATGCTTTTTTCCCTCCTATGGCTCAATTTTGTATTTCTAGCAAATGATTTTTATTTTTTATGGTTTGGAATGATTTTTATATCCATAGTTATCTTGTATGAGGTTGATTTTGTGTAATTTTCCTTCTTGTATTGGCCCGTGTCTAATGATCCTTTATATGCCAAGTATCTTCAGATTCACTTGTAGCCTATTCATATAAGTGGATAAGGCTCAGGTCAAGAGAGGGCAATTCTTAGTTGATAAAATGATTTCTCTTTTTGAATCTTCTCAATGGCTAAATATGATAGTTTGCAAGCCAAGCATTATTGCAAATTGAGCCTTGGGTTTCCATTGTCATGGGAAGCCTGAGAGTAAGAATCCCTCAAGCTCCGAATACAGTTATGTAGTACATTTAGGGTTGGAAATATCTCACTTTTGATAAGATAAAGGTAAGTAGATGCTTCTTTTTCTCTTTTATATTTGTTGCTGATAATGTTTATGAATTTGTTTATTTAAGTCATTTCAATTTCCCATCTTTGACACTAAGTGAAAACAATCTCTATTGACTATGGTTTTCTATCAAATAAGAATTTCCTATGGATCACACACATGGCACAAATCCAATATTAACACTGCTTCTCTTCCAAATTGGTTGGTAACCACATATATTTGTAATGTGAACATTGGTTGGGGATCACATTCATCTGATCAGTCTCTATTGACTGTGATTTTCTATCAAATAAGAATTTCCTAGGGATCACACATAGAGCACAAATCCAATATTAATATTGCTTCTCCAAACTGGTTGGTAACCACATATATTTATAATGTGAACGTTGGTTGGGGATCGCATCCATCTGAGATCAATCTCGATTATCCAAGTTAAAATCTCTCCACTGTGAGTCCACTTCTTCAAACTTGCAGTTGTGGGTGAAAGCACTCTCTCTAGCATTTTTGTCCTCCTATTTGGTCTTCAGTGCTTCATCAAATTGTAAATGCCTTGCCTCCAGGGTACTAGAACTCTTGTAAATGCACCGCGTCTTAGGTTAATTGAACTTCTGTAAAAGCGTTGTAGGTAGTGGCTGGGCTCCCCTTTTGTACTCGGCTATATTATTCTTCAAGTAATAAAGATTTATGAACCCACCTTGGGTGCCACCTTATTGTGTTGTGTCTTTGTGCTTGGGATGTTTCTTGTTTATGCATTCATGAAAATGATTTAGCGATTTTCATGAGTGCATAAACATGAACATCCCAAGCACAAAGACAACATAGTGAGGAGACACCCAAGGTGGGAGCCTAAGTCTTTATTACTTGAAGAATAACACAACTGAGTACAAAAGGGGAGCTCGACCACTGCTTGCGGCTCTTTTACAGGAATTCAAGTAAGCACACTACCTTATTGCCACATTACTCTCCCAACCAAACACTAGAAGCACTCGCATGTCTGCCTCCTGCAACATCTATTCTTCCAAAGACTAGGATTCTACTATGCAAGTTGCCCACTGGCCTAACTTGAACCACAACCAAAATAGAACTCTTTTACCCTTGAACTTAACTATGTCTTGGATTTTCTTTGACTCCCCTTTCATTGTAAGCTTGAGAGTATGGCCACATTCAAGGTGGTGAACTCAACGATGAAGCTAGTAACAATGGTAGTTCATTATGCACCTTTGAAGGTTGGGAATTGGTTTGGCAGCTTAGACTTGATTGCGGCTCCATTGGATGACCATGTGGTCATCTTGGGGTAGGACTTTCTCAATCTTTCCAAATAAGTTCTTGTGCCCCATGAGCATTGTTTGATGTTATTAGATGGAGCCAAGACTTGTGGTGTGTGTTGGCATATTTATTACGGACAGAAGGCATAGTATTTGTTTGTCATTGATGGAAAGCTCAACCCGACGATGACGAACAAGAGAAAGTGGCAAGACCAACAACGCAACGATGATGGCATGACAAGATCAGAAGCAAAAGCTCAGGAGGAGGAGAAACAATGATCGTTGGACCACCCATCCCGAATTCCCGATGGTCGTCAGATCTGAATTAATACATGAGGAGTGCACAGAAGAGGAGAATAGATCTCAGACGTCAGATCTGAATGCGAAGATCGACCATCGTCGGATCCAGAAGAAGGAGCACGATATTTAAGTACAATATGAAGCGGGATTACAAAGTCTTGAAAGCAGGAGGATCGTTGATCGAAGAAGGACATGTGGCGAAAGATCAGGGCACGAAAAAAACTTTGTTTCGAAGTTTTCCAGATCGAGAAATCCAAAAGGAGGAGGTGCTCTAACTCCTCAAACTTGCAATATGCGAAATTGTGATAAACATTCCTGACCGTTGGATGCAGACTACAAGTGGCGAGAGGTCAAATTTTCGCTGACTGGAAATTCAAAGGAAGGAGGAGCTCTATCCTTTGAAATCGCGAAACGTGAAACCGCGGTTCAATCTGAGTTGTTGATCAAGGGAGAGCGTGGACCGTTGCTCTGGCTCCATTTCGGAGTTTCAGATACTAGGAGTTGGAGGAGTCAAGGAAGCAACTCACGACCGAAACGCCGATATGCAAAATCGCGAAACACTCTCGTGCTTGGCCCCTGGTCATAACTTATGGTCACATCGACGAAGGCTTAAAGGAAGGAGCTAATTGCTAAGCTCCATTTCGGGGATCGCAACTTGGGGTGTCGAGACCCTTTATCACAGGAATGTCGAAATGTGAAATTGCAAAACGCCTTTTGGTGTAGGCTATGGTCACCACTGATGGTCATGAGAGGGGAAGGAGCTAGCGTAGCTAGGCTCTATTTCGGGTACCGAGAGTGAAGGAGTCAAGGAGACTCATGGTAGAATCCCCGAATCGCTAATCGCGAAAGCTCTTTATGGATAAGCGCTTGGCCATCGCAATGGGCACGTGAAGGAAGGAGCTTGCAAGTTGCAAGGCTCCATTTTGTGATTGAGAGTTGGAAGAGTCAATGTGACTCGCAACAAAATTCGCAAAACGCGAAACCAAAGTGCCTCTTGATTAGACCCGTGGTCACAACTAGTGGGCATATGGGATAAACGCAAGATCCTGCGGATTTATTCCAACGGTGCTGGTTAATTGGAATTTGATTGAAGGGCTACTGTCTCACCTCACGGTTAATTATTTAGTTAGCAGAACTGAATCATAGTTCTTGGACGTTTGGCGATTCAGTTGCTGAGGCGTTTTTCTTGGAGGTTCGAGGTGTAATTGATTTTGGAGGAGAGCATAAGAGTGACATGCAATGACTGTGTAAGGTTGGTTGTTCTGACTGAAAAATGAGTTGAACTGTAGAAAGATAAAATTACAGTATGCGCAGTGTGAAGAAAACTCAGAGATGAGGAACAAAAGCCGAACATAAAAAAAAAGGTGGAGAGCAGAATGTGCACATATCAAAGAGCATGAGAAGGATAGAGAAAGAACAGATAGAAAGAGACAACGAGTCAAACCAAGTATGAAGAGAGCAGAAGAATAGTGTAGCAGAGAAGAATTGCAGAACAGTGAAGAAAAGTAAAGAAGTGGTAAGAATTGATATATCTGTATTGTTGGTTATTCAGTCATTTATATAAAACCAAGGAGGTAGGGTGGTGCTAGGGAGGACTATGGTCCTCTGATATTCAAGTTGGTTCTTGAATATTGGAAGTTGTATCTTCCATCTAGTTGTGTCTAGAAAAACAGGGTGGCAGAGTGGTGCTCGGGAAAACACAGATTTTTCTGTATGCAAGTTGGTGCTTGTATAAGTGGAAGTAGGTGCTTCCATCCAGTCAGTGCTGGAACACTCAGGGAGTTGGTGCTTCCTTCTAGTGGGTGCTAGAGAAAACAAAGAGTTGATGCTCTCAACAAGTTGGAGCTTGTAAAACAGAGGTAGTAGCCTCACATTGAGTTGGTGTTCAAAGATAGATGATGTACAGAACTTAAAAGACTTCTTATCATTTGAAGAAGAAGAGGTTTTCTCCCTTTATGGGTTTTCTCGTGAAAATATGTCTCTGTGTATATCTTATGTGTGACTGATGTTCATTATTTATGTTGTTCATATCTTGTATAATAATGATGGTCACTTGAAAGAGATTAAAAAATTATTTGAATAGTCATAAATTGCTTAAGCATAGTAACAACTAATTCACCCCCCCTCTCAGTTGTCTTAGTAATTTCAACAATTGGTATTAGAGCAGGTTCCTTTTATTTAAAGGTAAATCTGTAAGCTTAAACATGACAAGTCTTGAAGGGACTTCAACCAATAAGCCTCCTCTGTTTGATGGAACAAATTTTTCCTTCTAGAAGATTAGAATGAGAACATACCTAATGGCTTTAGGTGCTGATGTTTGGGATGTAGTAGAGACCGGATACATAAAGTCTGTTGTGCTAGCTTCCAAGGATAATAAGTTAGAATTTAGCTTTAATGCTAAGGGAATGAATGCTATCTTGAATGGACTTGCAGACGCTGAGTTTGTAAAGGTGATGCATCTTCAAACTTCCAAAGAAATGTGGGATAAACTTATTAACAGTTATGAAGAAAATGAGAAAGTAAAAGATGCCAAACTTCAAACATATAGATTGAAGTTTGAACAACTAAAGATGAATGAAGACGAAACAGTCAACAAGTATTTTTTAAGAGTTGAAGAGCTTGTGAATGCCATGAAGGGTCTTGGTGAGAAAATTGAAGAATCATTTTTAGTTCAAAAGATTTTAAGATTTCTGCTTGATAAATTTAATCCAAAAGCCTATGCAATAGAAGAACTAAATGATCTTAAAACTCTGACCATTGATCAACTCCTAGGAACTCTATCTGCATATGAAATGAGAATTAACAAAGATAAATCTATTACTAGAGAAACATCTTTTAAAATAGACAAGAATACTGATTCAGAATTAGATGATATTGAGGCAAAATTTGTGAGAAGGTTAAAGAAATGATCAAGAAAATATCAAGGCAAGCTCCCTTTCAAATGTTTTAGCTGTGGTAAGATAGGTCATTTTGCATCTAAGTGTCATCACCAGAAAAATGATCAGAACTTTGATGATGAAAATAAATACAAATTTAAGAAATATAGTAAAAATAAAAGTTTGTGTGCAAACAATGACAACTCCTCAGAAGACATAGATAGTGATTCATCCTGTGAAGACAAAGCGAATGATTTTATGCTTATGGCTATGGGAGATCTTGGTGATGAACATTCAAGAGGTGAAATGGATGATGAATAAGCTGTGGTGGATATGGAAGGTGAATTAATCAATGCTTTGGAAGAAATTGACAGACTCAGATGTAAGAAGAGAAAACAACAACGATTGTTGATGCAATTTAAAATGAATGATAAAAAACCTGTTGAAGACTTTGTTTTACTAAAAGTGGAGTTAGAAGAGGCAAAGAAAATAGAAGACATTCTGAAACAACAATTATTAATGAAGAAAGCAAGGTGTGAAGCCTTAGAAGAAGAGATAGTAAAAACCAGAAAAGAAATGGAGAAGTTTAAGGCATTGTATCACTAAAATCTGTCAAGTATTAAAGCCTCAGGAAAATTAACTTCCATTCTAAATCAACAAAGATCCAAAGTTGAAAGCTGGCTTGGGCTATGAAGAAGGATCAATTAGTGATCATCTAAGTAATACATAACCCATCAAGTTTGTCAAATATACAATCATTGACAACAATCACTTTGTAGAAACAAAGAAAGAAAATCAACCACTAAGAATGAATGAAAGAAAAAGTACCATAACCAAATCTGTAGATTAGAGAAACTATCAACATGAAAGAAATTGACGCACTCAAAGAAGATAGTCTTTTACCAGGTACAAAGGATTTTTCTATGGATATTGTTTTTTCTGTTCTAACTTTGGTCACAAAGCTATAGATTGTTCTTTAAGATTTAGATATGAACAATCAAGTTTTTCAAAGAATAATTATCTTCCACCACAAAGATTGAGACAACCAAGCAATAAACAATCACAGATTATAAGTCATGTAATGACTGGGAGAAAGACACAAGTGAAACATAACAACAATTATGAGCCTAACAATTGTTATGATTTGTTATTCAGTGAACCAAAATGTTACAACTGCCATAATTATGGACATAAAGTTGTAGACTGTCGCTTAAGGAACTATAAACCAGATTTGAATCTTGCTGCTAAAAATTTCAAGGTTTGGAAGAAGAAAGAAGATGACAAGTGTGGACTAGTGTTATCGGCCCAAAGACAAAAGAATCCCTGTTATATTGACAGTGGATGTTCCAAACATATGACTGGAGACAAAAGTAAGTTTCTAACTCTAAGTGAAAACAAATGAGGAAATGTAACTTTTGGAAACGATGCACCAGGAAAAATAAAAGATAAAGGAATGGTAAGTCCGAGTAATGGAAAAGAAAAAGCTCAAGATGTGTTATTTGTAAATGGTTTGAAACATAATCTGCTCAGTGTCAGTCAAGTCTATGACCGAGGATGTGAAATGGTTTTTACTTCTAAAGATTGTAAAATAAAGTCTATGAATTCAGGACAGTTGGTTGCAAAAAGGATATGGCATAGGAGACTTGGACATCTAAATTTTGATCATATAATCAAACTTAGAAACAATGGGGCAGTAAAAGATCTTCCAAATATATCAAAGCCATGTGATTATGTTTGTAAATTGTGTCAGATAGGAAAGCTTACTCAGACATAGTTCAAATCTAAAAACTTCCCTTCAACCGGAAAACCTCTCCAGTTAGTACATATGGATTTATGCAGACTATCAAGGAAAGAAGGTACATGAAAATAAAACTATTTTATGTTGACTATTGATGATTATTCTAGACTAACATGGGTTGCCTTTTTGAAGGAAAAATCTGAAGCATTTGAAAAATTCAAAATGTTTAAAGCTCTAACTGAGAATCAAACAGGAAAAGGTTGAAAGCAGTAAGGTATGATAGAGGAGGAGAGTTTAGCTCATGGAACTTCAAAGAGTTCTGTGATAAACATGGGATCAAAAGAGAGTAAACAATCCCAAGGACTCCACAACAAAATGGAGTTGTTGAGAGGCATAATAGATCAGTACAACAAATGGCAAGATCAATGATGAATGAAAGGAATATACCTCAGAGATATTGGGTGGAAGCAATCCATACAGCTGTTCACATTCTTAACAAAACTCATCTCAGGCCACACAATGACAAGACTCCGTATGAACTATGGTTTGGAAGACCTGCTTCAATCAAACATTTTAAAGTCTTTGGGAGTAAATGTTATATCAAGAATAATGATGGAAATATTGGCAAATATGATGACATGGCTGATGAAGGTATATTCTTAGGTTATGCTACAAACTGTAAAGGATATAGATGCTACAATAAGAGGTTGCATAAATTGGTTGATTGTATCGACATAAAGGTTGATGAAGAAGTCCCAGTCAGAAATGTAAGCAGTGTTGAACCAAGCACATAAAATATAGTTGAAGATGAATATAAACAAGTCCAAGGATCAGAAAGGGAAGAATATGAATCAGTTGAATATACGAATACTTAAGTTGACACAAATCAACAGAAAGAAACAAAACCACCTCTCAGGATTGTTAGAAAGAATCATCCTGAAATTCAGATAATTGGAGATATAAATAAAGGAGTTCAGACAAGAAGGAAATTGATTAAAGACTCAGAACAATCTCATGTTGACTTTTTATCTATGATTGAACCTAAATTTTTTGATGAAGCCATCCGTCATGATGATTGGATTAGAGCTATGAATGAAGAGCTTGATCAGATTGAGAAGAACAATACTCGAGAGTTTGTTCCTAGACCTGAAGATAAGAATGTAATAGGCTCCAAATGGGGGTTCAAGAATAAAATGAATGAAAAATGACAAGTTGTTAGGAATAAAGCCAGATTGGTCTGTAAAGGGTATGCACAAGTTGAAGGTCAGGATTTCGATGAAACTTTTTCACCAGTGGCAAGATTGGAAGCCATCAGAATGTTTCTTGCATATTCATGTCATAATAAGTTTAAAGTGTATCAGATGGATGTTAAGTCAACATTTCTTAATGGAGATCTAGAGGAAGAAGTATATATGGAGCAACCTGAAGGATTCTCATTGAAAAATAATCCTGATTATGTTTGCAAGCTGAAGAAGGTCTTATATGGACTAAAACAAGCACCACGAGTTTGGTATTATAGACTGGACAAATTTTTACAAGACAAAGGGTTCAAGAAAGGTACCGTTGACAACAATCTCTACATTAAGTCTGAAGGTGATAATTTACTAGTTGTTTTGGTTTATGTAGATGATATTATTTTTGGCTATACTAATGAATCCTCCGTCCAGTGGTTTGCTAACGCTATGCAAATAATGCCCATGATAGAAGAACTGTCATACTTTCTTGGTTTACAAGTAAATCAAAGTTCTGCAGGAATATTTATCTCACAAGAAAAATATTTGAAAGAGACGTTGAAGAAATTTCAAATGGAAGATTCTTCTCCTCTTAGTACACCTATGGTGGTTGGTTGCAAGCTCAATGAATATGATATTTTACATGATGTTGATCAAATGACATATCGCTCAATGATGGGTAGTCTTCTATACATCACAACATCCTGTCCTGATATAATGCAAGCTGTTGGAATGGTAGGTCGTTATCAGTTTGCTCCTAAACAAAGTCATTTGGTAGCTGTAACAAGAATATTCAAATACTTGAAGGGAACAATGACTTATGGTTTGTGATATCCCAGAAATTAGAATTTTCAGTTAACTGCTTATTCAGAAGCAGATTGGGCAAATTTTGTGGATGAGAGAAAGAGCACCAGTGGAGGCGCATTCTTCCTGGGTGACTCGTTGGTAGCATGGATTAGTAAGAAGCATGGATCTATTTCCTTATCAACTACAAAGGAATATTACATTGCTGCTGCCACTTGCTGCACTCAAATTTTATGGATGATCCAAACTCTTGCAGATTTGAAGGTAAATTTCACTGATCCGATTACAATTCACTGTGATAACACCAGTGCCATTAGTGTCTCCAAGAATCTTGTTCTTCATTCCAAGACTAAGCATATCCCAATAAAATACCATTTTCTCAGAGAACAAGTTACAAACAGAGTTGTTCAGCTGAATTATATTCCTTCCACATAACAAATAGCTTATATATTTACTAAACCATTAGCAACGACCCCTTTTGGATATCTTCGTCAGAAGTTGGGGGTTATAACTTCTTTCGTCTAATTTGTTCACTTGGTCAGGGGGAGTACTTATTGAATATTTGTTGTATTTCTAAGCTGTTCATAGTTGACAAGGGGAGTATGTACTGCAACAACTCAGGGGGAGCATGTTTCTTCTTTGACATTAATGTCAAAGGGGGAGAAAGTGTGGTAATGGTAAGGATGCTATAGTGGTATGGTTGGATGTTCATGCAGAGTAGTGTTCAAGTTCTTCAAGGTTGCCATCAATGCCAAAGGGGGAGATTGTTGGCATATTTATTATGGACAGAAGGAAGAGTATTTGTTTTTCATTGATGGCAAGCTCAGCCCGACGATGACGAACAAGAGAAAGTGGCAAGACAAACAACGCAACGATGATGGCATGGAAATATCAGAAGCGTAAGCTCAGGAGGAGGAGAAACAATGATCGTTGGATCACCCATCCCGAATTCCTGATGGTCGTCAGATTTGAATTAAGATAGGAGGAGCGCACAGAAGAGGAGAACAGATCTCAGGCGTAAGATCTGAATGCGAAGACCGACCGTCATTGGATCCAGAAGAAGGAGCACGATCTTTAAGTACAATATGAAGCGGGATTACAAAGTCCCGAAAGCAGGAGGACCGTTGATCCAAGAAGGACACGTGGCGAAAGATCAGGGCACGACAAAAACTCTGTTTCAGAGTTTCGCAGATCGGGAAATCCAAAAGGAGGAGGTGCTCTAACTCCTCAAACTTGCGATATGCGAAATCGCGATAAACATTTCTGACTGTTGGATGCAGACTACACGTGGCGAGAGGTAATATTTTCGTTGACTGGAAAGTCAAAGGAAGGAGGAGCTCTATCCTTTGAATTCGTGAAACGTGAAACCACGGTTCAATCTGATTCGTTGATCAAGGGAGAGTGTGGACCGTTGATTTGGCTCCATTTCGGAGTTTTGGATACTGGGAGTTGGAGGAGTCAAGGAAACAACTCATAGCAGAAACGCTGATATGCGAAATCGCGAAACACTCTTATGCTTGGCCCCTAGTCATAACTTATGGTCACATCGATGAAGGCTTAAGGGAAGGAGCTAATTTATAAGCTCCATTTTGGGGATCACAACTTGGAGTGTCAAGACCCTTCATCACAGGAATGCCAAAATGCGAAATTGCGAAACACCTTTTGGCGTACGCTGTGGTCACCGCTGGTGGTCATGAGAGGGGAAGTAGCTAGGGTCCATTTCGGGTACCGGGAGTCCAAGAGTCAAGGAGACTCACGGCAGAATCCTTGAATTGTGAATCACAAAATCTCTTTATGGATAAGCGCTTGGTCATCGTCGTGGGCACGTGAAGGAAGGAGCTTTCAAGTTGCAAGGCTCCATTTCATGATCGAGAGTTGGAAGAGTCAATGTGACTCGCAACAAAATTCACGAAACGCGAAACCGAAGTGCCTCTTGATTAGGCTCGTGTTCACAGCTAGTGGGCATATGGGATAAATGCAAGATCCTGCGGATTTAATCCAACGGTGATGGTTAATTGGAATTTGTTCGAAGGGCTACTCTCTCACCTCACGGTTAATTATTCAGTTAGCAGAACTGAATCATAGTTCTTGGACGTTTTTCGATTCAGTTACTAAGGCATTTTTCTTGGAGATTCGAGGTGTAATTGATTTTGGAGGAGAGCGTAAGAGTGACATGCAACGACTGTGTAAGGTTGACTGTTTTGACTGAAAAATGAGTTGAACTGTAGAAAGGTAAAATTACAGTATGCACACTGTGAAGAAAACTCAGAGATGAGGAACAGAAGCTGAATAGAACATAAAAGGTGAAGAGAGCAGAATGTGCACATATCAAAGAGCATGAGAAGGACAAAGAAAGAACATATAGAAAGAGACAACAAGTCAAACCAAGTATGAACAGAGCAGAATAATAGTGTAGCAGAGAAGAATTTCAGAATAGTGAAGAAGTGGTAAAAATTGATATATCTGTATTGTTGGTTATTAAATGATTTATATAAAATTAGGGAGGTAGGGTGGTTCTAGGGAGGATTGTGGTCCTCTGATATTCAAGTTGGTGCTTGAATATTGGAAGTTGTATCTTCCATCTAGTTGTGGCTAGAAAAACAGGGTGGCAGAGTGGTGCTCGGGAAAACAAAGAGTTTTCTGTATGCAAGTTGGTGCTTGTATAAGTGGAAGTAGGTGCTTCCATCTAGTCGGTGTTGGAACATTTAGGGAGTTGGTGCTTCTTTCTAGTGGGTGATAGAGAAAACATAGAGTTGGTGCTCTCAACAAGTTGGAGCTTGTAAAACAGAGGTAGTAGCCTCACATTGAGTTGGTGCTCAAAGATAAATGATGTACAGAACTTAAAAGACTGCCTATCATTCGAAGAAGAAGAGGTTTACTCCCTTTATGAGTTTCCTCGTGAAAATATGTCTCTGTGTATATCTTATGTGTGTCTGATGTTCATTATTTATGTTGTTCATATCTTGTATAATAATGATGGTCACTTGAAAGAGATTAAAAAATTATTTCAATAGTCATAAATTGTTTAAGCACAATAACAATTGATTCACCGCCCCTCTCAGTTGTCTTAGTAATTTCAACAGTGTGCCTATGATGACTAGAAGGAAGTTGGTGTGCCAAGACTTCAATGGACTTAGTGTTTAAAAACATTGAATTATTGTGCACTTTGAAGAAACGGAAGCAAGACGTCGGAGGCAAGGTTGAACACGATCTATTGCATGCAATTATGCACAAGAAGAGATAGGTGAGACATGTGTCTATTTTTGATGAAAAATAGCCTAAGGGTCGGGTCGAAGTAGTGGACAAAGGCATTGACCCAACCAGTCTTAGTGGCAAGATGGTGGCGTGGTTGAAGAAAAGGTTTGCGAAGCCGAGCATTGGTTAAGTGCACTTCAACTTCATGAATATTGACAAGTTGAGGGTGTTATATCTGTTGTTTTAGAAGGTTTGTGGAGCTTAGAAGAGGTCGTTGAGGAGGCTTAACCACTAGTTAAGGGGTTGAGTAAGTTTGCTAATAGGCGAGTTGGGAAAAGGAAATAGAGGGAAAAGGTGACCGAGGTACCTTTGTTTATAGTTGAAGTAGTTCCAGACTTTCAATTGGATGAAGAAAGGATTTTCCTACTCATGATGTAGTTGATATTGTAGAGTTTAGTAGATTAGCCACGAGGATCTATGATTTCCAGTTGACAATAGATTGGTTAGAAGCATTAGGTTGCATATTGTTGTAGGAGGAGGAGGAGGTCGTGCTAAGATACTTGAGCACGAAGCACAAGTTAGACACTTTGGTTGGCACAGGTCTTGGAAACCATTTGCTATCACCCTTTCTCTAACAAGTCGCAAGGTGACTCACTTCCTAGGAGAAGACCATGGAGCATAGTGCACTTGTGTAATGTTCCTAATCCAAGGTGCCAAGAACATTGCGGTTTTCATGTGTTTTTAAACGTTTTCGGGTTGTGGCATTTTGTCAAACACTTTGCTGATTTAGTCTTTTAGGTTGCACTAGGGTTTATACTGATGGTTGTTATGTGTGTTTGCAACAATAATCAAATAGAAGAAGCAATGGAACATACCTCAACAAGATGCAAGATCAACAACACATGGAATAACCAAAAACACCTCAGATATGATATTATTCATAATAGAAGAAGACCCTGATACAATGGATCTACAGATCTGGTACAATACAGGTAGGTGCTAATAGAAAAATGAAGATGATCCCTAAGAAAGATCAATAAGAGAAGCTAGTGGCCTCCAAAGGCCACATGATTTCAATAGATGAATAACAAGCTGAGATCCGTGCCCTCTGAAGTGGTAAACCCCAAATTGGATGAGCTGTGCCCTGCTGGGAAGCTGAGTACACCCAACAATTCGGCCTCCAAACATCCTAAAAATGACTGGAAGTGTAGATTGGGCCATGGCTAAACCACTGGTGAAGTCTCAAGCAAAACGGTGAAGATATGACCCTCCAAATAAACAATCCTCTATTTGACTTGTGCCCCTTGGATGATTGAAACCCCAATAATTCGACCTCCAAGGAATAAGTTGCCAAACCCCCTGAGAAGGGTGCCAAAATGTAGATCAACTCACTGGAAACCCTCTGGTAAAATCTCCGGCTGAATGATGAAGATCTGACCAACCAAATGATTAGATCCTCAATTTGTGGTGCGCCCTCCTCTCTTTGAATCTGCGTTGGGCTCCAATAAATAATACAATAGAGAAATCNAAGAAATCAATCAAAGAATTGTAGTTAATGAGGATAATTCATTTGACAATTAACTCAACCTTTGTAGCTTTAGTTCCCAAGGGAAACATCTTTGACAAGATTAGTAACTGGTGGTTGTTTTCCCTTTGCAATGTTTATTTTTCTTAGAGCAGTTGGATTTAGGGTTATGGAATCGGTCTTGTTTGGACTGAATGCAGGGTTGGGATATTTGTTTATTTTGGAAGGGATGTCTTTCAATGGATGGGTTTTCGTAGCTGCAGTTATGGGATTTGTTGATAGGTTGTTTCTTCAGAAGCTATGATGAAGAAAACAACACTAAAATTGCTTGTGGGGTGCTCGTGAACTTCATGATTCAGTGTGGGCATTGTTGTTTCCTTTGAATGCTTTCAATCACAGGCAGTTGTGTAAAACTAATAGGAACTTTGAATTACACTGCATATTTATTCTTCAGAAGCCACGTTGAAGAAAACAACACTGAAATTGCATGTGGGTGCTTCTCAACTTTTATTGTGTATAGTTGTTTTCTTTGAATGCTTTCAGTTGCAGACGATTGTGTAAAGCTGTTAAAAAAATTGAATTACTCTGCAAGATGTAGTGCTCTGGTGTAACCTGTCTGTGTGAATCACTAACGGGGTCTTTTGCTTCATATGATTTATAGTTGAAGGTTGTTTCAGAAAAGATGAATTGTAAGCTTGTAATTCTTCAAATTTACAGGGGAACCTATTGGTATCTAGGACATTCTTGTTGCTCTGTTATATGTACTAGCACAGATCCATATTAAACCTGGATCTGTGACCCTTTATGAGAGGTTTCAAATCCCTCTCAGTGCCAATCTTTATCATTTGAGATTGGCACCAACTGGTTATATGGAATACTTGTGTTTCTCTGTTATATGTAAAAATACTTACTGTAGTGTGAAATAACATGCTTTACTTAATGGAGTATAAAGCCAAATCATGTTTTGAGGCTTGCCTCTTGGTTAATTGTCCTGTTGTGAAGCTTTTCCACCCACTACGAGGACGTGGGTGTGCTTAGCTTAATAAGTATGGACTTATGTTTAGGCCCTGAGCTTTGCTGGCACAAAATTAAAACTAAAAACCACTCAAGTTGCCTGTTTCACCAAAGATGGTGTATGCATTGGATTTTTATGTAAAATCCGTGGATTGAGGTTGCAGGCGGGGTAAACTGTCATTGTATCTGGAATTGAAGAATCGTTATTTGGTGTGAATTTTAAAGACTTGTAGAAAATGAAGATATTTACATTGTTTCTTCTAACTATAACTTTATATTGTAGGATAAAGTTATTAGTAATTTAGATAATGGGATGGAGTATCAACATCATGGAGATAAAAGTTTGTGTAAGTGACACCCTGGATTGTCTTTGAAAATGTTCTCACCAAACCATGGTGAGGATATGGTGCCTAATAAGCATGGAGTTATGGTTGAGCTCTGAGCTCTGAGTTCCCCCATCTCAAAATCAAAATCAATTGACTTCACAAACACTATTGGTTGTTAGCTATGGAATTCCCAGAAATTGGAGTTTAGTATATCTTCAGTAAGTTTGTAGATTTTGGAACACTTTTCTCTTGCGAGGATGCGTACTGTAAAATGCTATTTTTTTCCTATTTAAGATTTTTACATTGACTAGTGAACTTTCAGGGGGATAATTTTTCTAGCGTAAGACAGACTTCTGAAAAGTTGTCTCATTATGGATATTAGTAAGCATCTTAGTGAAACTTTGACAGTATAGTTGAAGCAAACTAACATTTTCATATCCGTTTTACTCGCAAGATTGGTTGGTCGTAGTGGGTCTAACTTTGGATTGATGATCATTTTTATGTACCTGAACCTTCATTACAACGAGGTTTTCACTATTCACAATTGAGTTTTGTAACATATACAATAACGAGGGTTAGGCTTACAATTTCAGCATACATTTTAAGTTCAATAGTACATCCAGACTTCATGTGATTATTGGGTATCAGATAATGTGAGGATTATTCAGCAGATTGTGTTTTGGGCCATGACATAAATTCTTCTGAGCCTTGATATTCATATTCATGTCATTTTAGTTTTACCCATCAAGCCTTTGATAGCCAAATTCTTGCAGCATGCAAGGCAAATAAATAATGGGGCTTTCGCAGGTAAGAAATTGGCGAAACCGGCCTCCATTTGGCTTGTATTAGCAAGATGGGGAATTCTACAATTAACAGAATTTTGCCAATCCAGTGTAACAAATATTTATTATGTTTCCGGGCTACCAACACAGCAGTTATCAGAGTACAGCCAGCCAAGCTTTCCAAAAGACTACCTGCTCAACACTCACTCTATTTTCGAATTCAGTCATCAGTATACAACTACTATTCTTGACTTTCACATTGCAAAAGAGTCTGCATCATCTTTTAGACTGTGTTTGAACTTTGGGCTATTCATTTACATAGGAACACTAGGAAGCTTGTTCCCAGTTGGAGATGACTCCTTTCAGTGTTTCAAGAGAACATTAAATCTATTCTACGGCACAAGACTGCCATCAAAACCTGTATGAGCACACCGAATCTCTGCACAACACATTTTATGCTGGTTCATATTTCCTTGCCACCATAAGGCTGTAATGTTCCCAAGCAGAGTTGCCAGGAACTTTGGGTTTTAATGTTTGTTTGTTTGTAGTGGATTTGTCAAATATTTTTCAGTTTGCCTCTAAGAGTTGCACATGGAGTTGATTTAAAGGTTTGCATGCATATAAATGATGGAAATGGAACAACAGTAGAATAATAACAAGATACAAAGAGAATAACACAATGGAATAGCCACAAACTTCAGATCCGACCTTTATTTAATATATAAGCTGACCCCCATACATGAGATATAAAGATCTAGAATAGATATGAGAGATATAAGAATTGTGGCTGAAGACACCTCCAAAATACAATGCAAGAGATAGATATGGGCACTTCTAGACCCCAAATGGCTGCACGCAGAGTTAACAAGATCAATTTCTTTCCCTTCTTCAAGATTGATGCAGATCCTGGCTGAGTGGCTGAGTTGCACCCCTCCTAGCTGTAGAATTCCTTGGGAATTTCAGCCTCTTCAAATCTGGCCTCCAAACCCCTGTAAAAGGTAGTGAATCTATAGATCGAGTGATGGCAAGCATATAGGAAGAGATTCTTGGCTGTTGCTATAGAGCTGGCCCTCCAAAACACTATATCCTCATGAGCAAGTGCGCCCTCCTTCAATAATTCGCCCAACTAAGAGAAATAATGATTATGTAGAGAAAAACCCTCAAGAACCGATGAGGAAAGGTGCTATGATAATGGCAAACCCTTCTAGAAAAAGTTTTGCTTCAGATCTCCATCCTCCTAGTCAAATCGAATTCTCTTTACTCCAACAATGCGCCCCAAACCTGCAAAAAACCTCCAGTGTTGCGCCCTTACTCCACAATACCCAAATGAAACTGTCTGGAATTGGATAGAATGGTGAGGGTGGGATATTTCACCACCTTGACCAAGCTTGGATCAGGAACATAATAATCTTTCACCTCCTTGCTGATCTCTAGGGTTTGTTTACTCAAAACTTTCAAAACGTCTAAGCTGCAAAATTGAAGATGCAAAATGAGAAAATGTCATGAATGAGGAGTGAGGTTCCTTCCTTTCCTTTTCTACCTCCATCTTCTAATTTTCACTTAAATTATTTAATTGACTTCTAAGGTTATTCACTTTATTTCCTCATCTTAGCCAATTAGCTTTTTATTTTCCTTTTTGTTAAAGTCACTTTAATAATATAACCTTTAGCTCCTTAGTGACCATTTTTGCGCCTCTTAGTTCCCTTTATCCATGAGAATATAGTCTAGAGGGGACAACTAGACTACTAAGTCTCTCAAGCCCCCTGTCAAGAGGAGGGGAACATTACAATCTCCCCTGCTGGAAAATGCTTGCCCACAAACAATTCTGAATCTGTCTGTTGGAGAACTTGTTCACTTTCCCAAGTGGCATCCTCTATAGGCATTCTTCCATTTGATCAAATATTCCTTGATGTCCCTGTTCCTTAACCTTTTCGCTCTCACCTCCAAGATCTCCTATGGAATCAATATCAGTTGTCGTCCTTCATCTACTTGAGGTAATCCCTCATTAGCTACAATATGCTGCCCCAATTCCCTTTTAAGGCATGATACATGGAAGACATTATGGATTTTACTCCCCTGTGGTAACTCTAAATCATATGCGATTGAACCCACCTTCCTTTTCACCCTGTATGGCCCATAAAAGCGGGGTTTGAGTTTCTCAGTGCCATTTTTCTTTATGGATGCCTGCTTGTATGGTTGGAGCCTCAAATAGACTAAGTCCCCCACCTCAAACGTGTGCTCCACTCTGTGTTTATCTGCATAGCTTCTGTTGGTTTTGAGCCCTTTGCAAATGATCTTTGAGCTCTCTAAGTATGTCCCGACTTTCCTGTATCCACTCAGCCATAGGAGCTCTACTGTCTTCAAACACAATCTCTAGAAAAGTGAGGGGGTCATAACTATATAAAGCTTTGAAAGGAGACATGCCAATGGACATGTGGTAAGTGGTGTTGTAGTAATATTCACCCAAATGTAGCCACTTGACCCATGCTTTCTGTTGCCTTGAAACATATCCCTACACTCACTTGTTGACTATCTTAGTTTGACCATCTGTTTGTGGATGATAGCAAATGTTGGGGGTCAATTTTGTACCCACTATCTGAAATAACTCCTGCCAAAAGGTGCTCATGAATCTACTATCCCTATCACTCAAAATCATCTTGGGCAACCCATGCAACCTGAAGACTTCTCTAAAAAATAAATCTGCGACTTGAGATGCGCTATAGTTCATGGAGATGGCAAAAAAGTGAGCAAACTTGGTCAAACGATCCACTACCACAAAAATGCAATCCTTACCCTGTGCATTGGGTAGTCCTGTAATGAAATCCATGGATATACTTTCCCATTTAGGCTCTAGAACGAGAAGAGGCTGCAATAGACCTGTTGGGTGGGTGTGTTCATACTTGTTATGTTGGCATATGATACACTCCCTAATGTGGTGCATGTCATCCTCTTTGAGACCTTTCCAAACAAATCTTTTTCTTATTTGTCTATATGCTTTAGGGAATCCTTGATGCCCTGCTAGTGGTGAGTTATGAAATGCTTGAAGCATCCTCTTCTTGAATAAGGATTCAAGAACCAAATAAATTCTCCCCTTATATACGATGTCATCTATAATCTTGTACCTGTCATCCTATACCTTCCCATCCATCACTTCGCATGCAAACTTATTTTTTGAATACTCTACCAATAGGTGCGATTTCCAATCAACTGATATCTCTGACATGGAATAGGCTGAAGGTCTTCTAGACAAAGCATCTGCTACCACATTATTTTTTCCCTTGACAAATTCTATATCAAAGTTATAGGCCTGAATCTTACTCACCCACTTTTGTTGTCTCTCATTGAGGTCCTTTTGCTCTATGAAGTACATGAGGCTGTTATGATCTGTCCTGACCACAAATTCCCCCCCCCACCAAATATTGTCTGAATTTGGCCAATGCATGCATTATAGCTAACATTTCCTTGTCATAAATTGTGTATAGCAACTCATGCCCTCTTAGTTTTCGGCTCTCATAGGCAATAAGATGCCTATTTTGCATGAGTACAACTCCAATCCCCTCACCTGATGCGTCACACTCCAAAATGAAGGGCTGAGAAAAATCTGGTAGAGATAACACAGGGCAAGTGCTCATTACCTTCTTCATTTTGTCAAGACTCAACTATGCCTCATTACTCCATTTGAATGAGCCCTTTTTGGTCAAATCAGTCAAAGGTGCACATAATTGAGAGAAACCCTTAACAAACCTCCTATAATAACTGCAAATACCAAGAAATCCCTTGAACTCTGTAAGTGTATTAGGTGTGGGCCAATCAATTATAGCTTGGATCTTTTCTTGGTGAACCTGTACCCCTTTTTCCCTAATGATATGTCCCAAGTAAAGAACTTCAGTCATTCCAATTTCACATTTTGATTCTTTGGCATACAATGATTGTTCCTCCATGATGCTTAAGACTTCATCCACATGCTTGAGGGGATCTTCCCATGTCCTACTATAAATCAACAAGTCGTCAAAGAATATTAGTAGGAATTTCCTCAACTGTTTTTAAATACATGGTTCATGCATGATTGGAAGGTGGTTGGCGCATTGGTCAACCCAAAAGGCATGACAAGGAACTCATAATGCCCATAGTGACATCTAAAATCTATCTTGTGCACGTCTTGCTCTCTCATTTTGATTTGATGTTATCCAGAGCGCAAGTTAATTTTGGTGAAGTATACTATATGCCATTCAACTCATCTAATAACTCATCTATCTGGGGAATGGGAAACCTGTTTTTGATGGTTTTCTTATTTAGAGCTCTGTAGTCAATACACATGCGCGTGGTACCATCTTTCTTCTTGACCAATACTATTAAAGATGCAAAAGGGCTGGAACTTGGTCTAATATGGCCCATATCCAATAACTCCTTGATGGCTTTTCCAATTTCATCCTTGAACTTCTTGGGGTGCCTGCATGGTGTAGTGATAACTGGTTTGGCCCCTTCCTCCAACTCTATGATGTGCTCAAATCCCCTATTTGGAGGCTTCCCTGGGGAATAGGCCCCAAAACCTTCCTTTGCTTATCAATTATTCTCTATATGTTGCCTGAATAGGTATGGTGCTTTTCTTGAGCGTTTTGAGTGGCCACTAGACACTCTGCTACATAAGCCACGTCCCCATGTTTGAAAATTGCTTCCATGCGCTTCACTGAAACTACCTTGGGTGAATTTTTTGTCATTCCCTTCAGTGTCACCCTTTTTCCTTCTTTAGAGTTGAAGGACATCTCCATGGTCTTGTAATTAGTAGTAATGGGTCCCAAGGTGCTAAGCCATTGAACTCCCAATATCACATTAATGCTTGGAAGATCCATCACATAGAAGTCCTTAATTAAACGCCTTCCTAGGGTGATATTCATTTCGGGAATATACCTGTCACAAGGCATGGTGAGCCCTCTTGCTACCTCTACCATAAATCTATCGAACTCAATAGTGGGTAGATGTCTTTTGCTCACCAAGGCCGCATCAATGAAGTTATGGGAAGCTCCACCATCAATCAACACTGTAACCCTTTGCCCTTGGAGAACTCCTCTTATCCTGAATGTACTAAACCTTTGCACCCCATTGATGGAATTTATAACTGCCTTCTTAAGCCCTGGTTGCTTGCACACTATCTCCTCTTCACCTTCCTCTTGTATATGCTCTTCTTTGGTTGGAGTTAATTCCATGTTCTGAATGTGCCCAACCTCATCTTCCTCCTCCTCACTATCTGAGAGTATCTCAATGTAGTGTATCTTTCCCTTTCCCATACATCTGTGCCCTGGCTCCCAAGGTTCTTTGCAAGTAAAACATAGTTGTTTCCTCCTCAACTCTCTCATGGTGGCCTCATCTAACTTTCCCTTACTTTTATCTGCAAATTTTGACTCCCTTCCTTTAGGAACAATAGGTGGTCGTGGGGTGAACTTGTGTTTTTGAGATGCCCCTGCCAAATCTCCGGTCTTCCAAATCGCATCTTGTAAGTTGGTAGGCTTAAAAGCTTTGACCCACCCACACAAGGGCTCTGTTAGCCCCTTAGATACATCAGGAACCATCACTGTTATTATTTGAAATTCTTCCATGAATGCATCAACTGAACCTGTTTGTCTAAGTTGAGTGAGCTCTCTGAAGTGAAGTTTCGGATCATCCTGATCAAAATTGTCCATGAGCCTCTATTTAAATTCCCTGTAAGAGATGATATGCTCATGCCCTAGGGTAGTTATCCCATGAAACCACCACTCATGGGCTTTACCCTCCAAATACAATGTAGCAAATTTTATGTCATCCAACTCCATCATGGGATTTAGTTGTAGGTAAGCATCCAACTTTTGCACCCACGCCTTGGCAGATAACTTGCCTGTCCCATCAAAGGGTGGAATCTCCATCTTTCTTGCCCTGCGTCCTAGGTCATAATCCACCCTGTGAAACTCCCTAGGCCTTCCTCTAAATTTCATTCCACAATATTTCGAAAGTGTGACATGCCTCCTGAAACTTGCACTTAGTGCTGCATACTCTCTCTCGTACTAATCAAAGTTGTTTTCTATATCCCCATGACCCTGCAAATCTTGTTGATGCGCATCCAAGAAACTAGTCATGTAAGGTCTTGGTGTATCCCTGCTATTACCTGACATCCTGTTATGAGCGCCTCCAAATAAGCTTTGGCCTTCATAGGGGTTCCGATGACTAGTCTCTCTGTAATGCCCTTTTCCTCCATGAGATTCACTAGCCCCATTGTTACCCCCATTTCTTTGAGGCTCTCTACCATGAGCCATGTGCATGAGAAGATATGTAATCTTCTCTTGTCCTTCCTTCAGAGTGGTGTTTATATCTGTCAAAGTCGTCTTGACCTCATCCTGTTACCTTGACAAGTGTTTCTGAGTTTCTTGCATTTGATGTTGTAAATCAAACTGTGTCCTATCCATGGAGCGCTTCATTTCTTGAAACGTGTTCATCCATACTTCCTTATCATTGTCAACCCTTGTTTCTTGTCTTTCCCCCACGCTGCTTTCTGTCTCTTCCCCTTCTGGTGACTCTGGTAAACGCTGTCCTCCTCAACCTCTCATAGTCATCAATTAAATCACAGGTTGACAAGGATATTCGCTTTGATACCACTGTAATGTTCCCAAGCAGAGTTGCCAAGAACTTTGGGTTTTAATGCTTGTTTGTTTGTAGTGGATTTGTCAAATATTTTGCAGTTTGCCTTTAAGAGTTGCGCATGGAGTTGATTTAAAGGTTTGCATGCACATAAATGATGGAAATGGAACAACAGTGGAATAATAACAAGATACAAAGAGAATATCACAATGGAATAGCCACAAACTTCATATCTGACTTTTATTTAATATATACATTGACCTCCATACAAGAGATATACATACATATTTGGAATAGATATGAGAGATAGGAGTTGTGGCTGAAGACACCTCCAAAATACAATGCAAGAGATAGATATGGGCACTTCTAGACCACAAATGGCTGCATGTAGAGTTAACAATATCAATTTCTTTCCCTTCTTCAAGACTGATGCAAATCCTCGCTGAGTTGCGCCCCTCCTGGCTGTAGAATTCCTTGGGAATTCCGGCCTCTTCAGATCAGGCTGCCAAACCCCTGTAAAAGGCATTCAATCTGTAGATTCGGTGATGACAAGCATATAAGAAGAGATTCTTGGTTGTAGCTATAGATCAGGCCCTCCAAAACACTATATCCTCATGACCAAGTGCGCCCTCCTTCAATGTTTCGCCTAGCTAAGAGAAATAATGATTATGCAAAGAAAAACCCTCAAGAACCGATGAGGAAAGGTGCTATGATAATGGAAAACCCTTCTAGAACAAGTTTTGCTTCAGATCTCCATCCTCCTAGTCAAATCAAATTCTCTTTACTCTAACAGTGCACCCCAAACCTGCAGAAAACCACTAGTGTTGCGCCCTTACTCCACAATACCCAAATGAAACTGTGCATAACTGGATAGAATGGTGAGGGTGGGATCTTTTACCACCTTGACCAAGCTTGGATTAGAAACATAGGGGTCTTTCACCTCCTTGCTGATCGCTAGGGTTTGTTTACTCAAAACCCTCAAAACGTTTAAGCTACAGAGCTCAAGATGCAAAATGAGAAAATGTCATGAATGAGGAGTGAGGCGCCCTCCTTTCCTTTTCTACCTCCATATTCTAATTTTCACTTAAATTATTTATTTGGCTTCTAAGGTTATTCACTTTATTTCCTCATCTTAGCCAATTAGCTTTTTATTTTCCTTTTTGCTAAAGTCACTTTAATAATATAACCTTTAGCTCCTCAATGACCATTTTTGCACTTCTTAGTTCCCTTTATCCATGAGACTATAGTCTAGAGGGGACAACTAGACTACTAAGTCTCTCAAGCCCCCTGTCAAGAGGAGGGGAACATTACAAAGGCCTTAAATGGTTTTATCTTCATATAATAGGAGTCGGGTCTACGGTAATAGTCACTCTTTAATTTGACATGAGAAGTCATGTAACAAATGCTTTTTTCCCTCCTATGGCTCAATTTTGTATTTCTAGCAAATGATTTTTATTTTTTATGGTTTGGAATGATTTTTATATCCATAGTTATCTTGTATGAGGTTGATTTTGTGTAATTTTCCTTCTTGTATTGGCCCGTGTCTAATGATCCTTTATATGCCAAGTATCTTCAGATTCACTTGTAGCCTATTCATATAAGTGGATAAGGCTCAGGTCAAGAGAGGGCAATTCTTAGTTGATAAAATGATTTCTCTTTTTGAATCTTCTCAATGGCTAAATATGATAGTTTGCAAGCCAAGCATTATTGCAAATTGAGCCTTGGGTTTCCATTGTCATGGGAAGCCTGAGAGTAAGAATCCCTCAAGCTCCGAATACAGTTATGTAGTACATTTAGGGTTGGAAATATCTCACTTTTGATAAGATAAAGGTAAGTAGATGCTTCTTTTTCTCTTTTATATTTGTTGCTGATAATGTTTATGAATTTGTTTATTTAAGTCATTTCAATTTCCCATCTTTGACACTAAGTGAAAACAATCTCTATTGACTATGGTTTTCTATCAAATAAGAATTTCCTATGGATCACACACATGGCACAAATCCAATATTAACACTGCTTCTCTTCCAAATTGGTTGGTAACCACATATATTTGTAATGTGAACATTGGTTGGGGATCACATTCATCTGATCAGTCTCTATTGACTGTGATTTTCTATCAAATAAGAATTTCCTAGGGATCACACATAGAGCACAAATCCAATATTAATATTGCTTCTCCAAACTGGTTGGTAACCACATATATTTATAATGTGAACGTTGGTTGGGGATCGCATCCATCTGAGATCAATCTCGATTATCCAAGTTAAAATCTCTCCACTGTGAGTCCACTTCTTCAAACTTGCAGTTGTGGGTGAAAGCACTCTCTCTAGCATTTTTGTCCTCCTATTTGGTCTTCAGTGCTTCATCAAATTGTAAATGCCTTGCCTCCAGGGTACTAGAACTCTTGTAAATGCACCGCGTCTTAGGTTAATTGAACTTCTGTAAAAGCGTTGTAGGTAGTGGCTGGGCTCCCCTTTTGTACTCGGCTATATTATTCTTCAAGTAATAAAGATTTATGAACCCACCTTGGGTGCCACCTTATTGTGTTGTGTCTTTGTGCTTGGGATGTTTCTTGTTTATGCATTCATGAAAATGATTTAGCGATTTTCATGAGTGCATAAACATGAACATCCCAAGCACAAAGACAACATAGTGAGGAGACACCCAAGGTGGGAGCCTAAGTCTTTATTACTTGAAGAATAACACAACTGAGTACAAAAGGGGAGCTCGACCACTGCTTGCGGCTCTTTTACAGGAATTCAAGTAAGCACACTACCTTATTGCCACATTACTCTCCCAACCAAACACTAGAAGCACTCGCATGTCTGCCTCCTGCAACATCTATTCTTCCAAAGACTAGGATTCTACTATGCAAGTTGCCCACTGGCCTAACTTGAACCACAACCAAAATAGAACTCTTTTACCCTTGAACTTAACTATGTCTTGGATTTTCTTTGACTCCCCTTTCATTGTAAGCTTGAGAGTATGGCCACATTCAAGGTGGTGAACTCAACGATGAAGCTAGTAACAATGGTAGTTC
>JZKD02S1674423.1:21677-32831 GCA_000966675.3 Picea glauca | reverse complement strand
TTGGGATGTAGTAGAGACCGGATACATAAAGCCTGTTGTGCTAGCTTCCAAGGATGATAAGTTAGAATTTAGCTTTAATGCTAAGGGAATGAATGCTATCTTGAATGGACTTGCAAAGGCTGAGTTTGTAAAGGTGATGCATCTTCAAACTTCCAAAGAAATGTGGGATGAACTTATTAACAATTATGAAGGAAATGAGAAAGTAAAAGATGCCAAACTTCAAACGTATAGATTGAAGTTTGAACAACTAAAGATGAATGAAGACGAAACAATCAACAAGTATTTTTTAAGAGTTGAAGAGCTTGTGAATTCCATGAAGGGTCTTGGTGAGAAAATTGAAGAATCATTTTTAGTTCAAAAGATTTTAAGATTTCTGCTTGATAAATTTAATCCAAAAGCCTATGCAATAGAAGAACTAAATGATCTTAAAACTTTGACCATTGAACAACTCCTAGGAACTCTAACTGCATATGAAATGAGAATTAACAAAGATAAATCTATTACTAGAGAAACATCTTTTAAAGCAGACAGGAATACTGATTCAGAATTAGATGATATTGAGGCAAAATTTGTGAGAAGGTTAAAGAAAGGATCAAGAAAATATCAAGGCAAACTCCTTTCAAATGTTTTAACTGTGGTAAGATAGGTCATTTTGCATCTAAGTGTCATCACCAGAAAAATGATCAGAACTCTGATGATGAAAATAAATACAAATTTAAGAAATATAGTAAAAAGAAAAGTTTGTGTGCAAACAATGACAACTCCTCGGAAGACATAGATAGTGATTCATCTTGTGAAGACAAAGTGAATGATTTTATGCTTATGGCTATGAGAGATCTTGGTGATGAACATTCAGAAGATGAAATGGATGACGAATAAGCTGTGGTGGATATGGAAGGTGAATTAATCAGTGCTTTGGAAGAAATTGACAGACTCAGATGTAAGAAGAGAAAACAAAAACGATTGTTGATGCAGTTTAAAATGAATGATAAAAAACCTAATGAAGACTTTGTTCTACTAAAAGTGGAGTTAGAAGAGGCAAAGAAAATAGAAGACATTCTGAAACAACAATTATTAATGAAGAAAGCAAGGTGTGAAGCCTTAGAAGAAGAGATAGTAAAAACCAGAAAAGAAATGGAGAAGTTTAAGGCATTGTATCACCAAAATCTGTCAAGTATTAAAGCCTCAGAAAAATTAACTTCCATTCTAAATCAACAAAGATCCAAAGTTGAAGGCTGGCTTGGGCTATGAAGAAGGATCAAGTAGTGATCATTCAAGTAATACATAACCCATCAAGTTTGTCAAATATACAATCATTGACAACAACCACTCTGCAGAAACAAAGAAAGAAAATCAACCACTAAGAAGGAATGAAAGAAAAAGTACCATAACCAAATCTGTAGATTAGAGAAACTATCAACATGAAAGAAATCGACGCACCCAAAGAAGATAGTCTTTTACCAGGTACAAAGGAATTTTCTATGGATATTGTTTTTCCTGTTCTAACTTTGGTCACAAAGCTATAGATTGTTCTTTAAGATTTAGATATGAACAATCAAGTTTTTCAAAGAATAATTATCTGCCACCACAAAGATTGAGACAACCAATCAATAAACAATCACAGATTATAAGTCATGTAATGACTGGGACAAAGACACAGGTGAAACATAACAACAATTATGATCCTAACTATCGTTATGATCTGTTATTCAGTGAACCAAAATGTTACAACTGCCATAATTATGGACATAAAGCTGTAGACTGTTGCTTAAGGAACTACAAGCTAGATCTGAATCTTGCCGCTGAAAATTTCAAGGTTTGGAAGAAGAAAGAAGATAACAAGTGTGGACTAGTGTTATCTGCCCAAAGACAAAAGAATCCCTATTATATTGACAGTGGATGTTCCAAACATATGACTGGAGTCAAAAGTAAGTTTCTAACTCTAAGTGAAAACAGATGAGGAAATGTAACTTTTGGAAACGATGCACCAGGAAAAATAAAAGGTAAAGGAATGGTAAGTCCGAGTAATGGAAAAGAAAAAACTCAAGATGTGTTATTTGTAAATGGTTTGAAACATAATCTTCTTAGTGTCAGTCAAGTCTGTGACCGAGGATGTGAAGTGGTTTTTACTTCTAAAGATTGTAAAATAAAGTCTGTGAATTCAAGACAGTTGGTTGCAAAAGGGATATGGCATAGGAGACTTGGACATATAAATTTTGATCATATAATCAAACTTAGAAACAATGGGGCAGTAAAAGATCTTCCAAAGATATCAAAGCCATGGGATTATGTTTGTAAATCGTGCCAGATAGGAAAGCTTACTCAGACATAGTTCAAATCTAAAAACTTCCCTTCAACCGGAAAACCTCTTCAATTAGTACATACGGATTTATGCAGACCATCAAGGAAAGAAGGTACATGAAAAGAAAACTATTTTATGTTGATTATTGATGATTATTCTAGACTAACATGGGTTGCCTTTTTGAAGGAAAAATCTAAAGCATTTGAAAAATTCAAAGTGTTTAAAGCTCTAACTGAGAATCAAATAGGAAAAAGGTTGAAAGCAGTAAGGTCTGATAGAGGAGGAGAGTTTAGCTCATGGAACTTCAAAGAGTTATGTGATAAACATGGGATCAAAAGAGAGTACACAATCCCAAGGACTCCACACCAAAATGGAGTTGTTGAGAGGCAGAATAGACCAGTACAACAAATGGCAAGATCAATGATGAATGAAAGGAATATACCTCAGATATATTGGGTGGAAACAATCCATACATCTGTTCACATTCTTAACAAAACTCATCTGAGGACACACAATGACAAGACTCCTTATGAACTATGGTTTGGAAGACCTGCTTCAATCAAGCATTTTAAAGTCTTTGGGAGTAAATGTTATATCAAGAATAATGATGGAAATATTGGCAAATATGATGACATGGCTGATGAAGGTATATTCTTAGGTTATGCTACAAACAATAAAGAATATAGATGCTACAATAAGAGGTTGTATAAATTGGTTGATTGTATCGACATAAAGGTTGATGAAGAAGTCCCAGTCAGAAATGTAAGCAGTGTTGAACCAAGCACATAAGATATAGTTGAAGATGAATATGAACAGGTCCAAGGATAAAAAAGGGAAGAATCTGAATCATATGAATATACGAATACTCAGGCTGACACAAATCAACAGAAAGAAACAAAACCACCTCTCAGAATTGTTAGAAAGAATCATCCTGAAATTCAGATAATTGGAGATATAAATAAAGGAGTTCAAACAAGAAGGAAATTGATTAAAGACTCAGAACAATCTCATGTTGCCTTTTTATCTATGATTGAACCTAAATTTTTTGATGAAGCCATCCATCATGATGATTGGATTAGAGCTATGAATGAAGAGCTTGATCAGATTGAAAAGAACAATACTCGAGAGTTTGTTCCTAGACCTGAAGATAAGAATGTAATAGGCTCCAAATGGGTGTTCAAGAATAAAATGAATGAAAAATGACAAGTTGTTAGGAATAAAGCCAGATTGGTCTGTAAAGGGTATGCACAAGTTGAAGGTCAGGATTTTGATGAAACTTTTGCACCAATGGCAAGATTGGAAGCCATCAGAATGTTTCTTGCATATTCATGTCATAAGAAGTTTAAAGTGTATCAGATGGATGTTAAGTCAACATTTCTTAATGGAGATCTATAGGAAGAAGTATATATGGAGCAACCTGAATGATTCTCATTGAAAAATAATCCTGATTATGTTTGCACGCTGAAGAAGGTCTTATATGGACTGAAACAAGCACCACGAGTTTGGTATTATAGATTGGACAAATTTTTACAAGACAAAGGGTTCAAGAAAGGTACCGTTGACAACAATCTCTACATTAAGTCTGAAGGTGATAATTTACTAGTTGTTTTGGTTTATGTAGATGATATTATTTTTGGCTATACTAATGAATCCTCTGTCCAGTGGTTTGCTAACTCTATGCAAATAATGTCCATGATAGGAGAACTGCCATACTTTCTTGGTTTACAAGTAAATCAAAGTTCTGCAGGAATATTTATCTCACAAGAAAAATATTTGAAAGAGATGTTGAAGAAATTTCAGATGGAAGATTCTTCTCTTGTTAGTACACCTATGGTGGTTTGTTGCAAGCTTAGTAAATATGATATTTCACATGATGTTGATCAAATGACATATCGCTCAATGATAGGTAGTCTTCTATACATCACAACATCCTGTCCTGATATAATGCAAGTTGTTGGAATGGTAGGTCGTTATCAGTCTGCTCTTAAACAAAGTCATTTGGTAGCTGTAACAAGAATATTCAAATACTTGAAGGGAACAATGACTTATGGTTTGTGGTATCCCAGAAATTAGAATTTTCAGTTAACTGCTTATTCAGAAGTAGATTGGGCAAATTGTGTGGATGAGAGAAAGAGCACCAGTGGAGGTGCATTCTTCCTGGGTGACTCATTGGTAGCATGCATTAGTAAGAAGCATGGATATATTTCCTTATCAACTACAGAGGAAGAGTACATTGCTGCTGCCACTTGCTGCACTCAAATTTTATGGATGATCCAAACTCTTGCAGATTTGAAGGTAAATTTTACTAATCCGATTACAATTCACTGTCATAACACCAATGCCATTAGTGTCTCCAAGAATCATATTCTTCATTCCAAGACTAAGCATATCCCAATAAAATACCATTTTCTCAGAGAAAAAGTTACAAACATAGTTGTTCAGCTGAATTATATTCCTTCCACATAAAAAATAGCTTATATATTTACTAAACCATTAGCAACGACCCCTTTTGGATATCTTCGTCAGAAGTTGGGGGTTATAAATTCTTTCGTCTAATTTGTTCACTTGGTCAGGGGGAGTACTTATTGAATATATGTTGTATTTCTAAGCTGTTCATAGTTGACAAGGGGAGTATGTACTGCAACAACTCAGGGGGAGCATGTTTCTTCTTTGACATTGATGTCAAAGGGGGAGAAAGTGTGGTAATGGTAAGGATGCTATAGTGGTATGGTTGGATGTTCATGCAGAGTAGTGTTCAATTTCTTCGAGGTTGCCATCAATGCCAAAGGGGGAGATTGTTGGCATATTTATTACGGACATAAGGAAGAGTATTTGTTTGTCATTGATGGAAAGCTCAGCCTGATGATGACGAACAAGAGAAAGTGGCAAGACCAACAATGCAACGATGATGGCATGGCAAGATCAGAAGCATAAGCTCAGGAGGAGGAGAAACAATGATCGTTGGATCACCCATCCCGAATTCCCGATGGTCGTTAGATCTGAATTAAGACAGGAGGAGCGCACAGAAGAGGAGAATAGATCTCAAGCGTAAGATCTGAACGCGAAGACCGACCGTCATTGGATTCAGAAGAAGGAGCACGATCTTTAAGTACAATATGAAGCGGGATTACAAAGTCCCGAAAGCAGGAGGACCATTGATCCAAGAAGGACACGTGGCGAAACATCAGGGCACGACAAAAACTCTGTTTCGGAGTTTCGCAAATTGGGAAATCCAAAAGGAGGAGGTGCTCTAACTCCTCAAACTTGCGATATGCGAAATCGCGATAAACATTCCTAACCGTTGGATGCAAACTACACGTGGCGAGAGGTAATATTTTCGCTGTCTGGAAAGTCAAAGGAAGGAGGAGCTCTATCCTTTGAAATCGTAAAACGCGAAACCACAGTTCAATCTGAGTCGTTGATCAAGGGAGAGCATGGACCGTTGATCTGGCTCCATTTCGGAGTTTCAGATACTGGGAGTTGGAGGAGTCGAGGAAGTAACTCACAACAGAAACACTGATATGCGAAATCGCGAAACACTCTCATGCTTGGCCCCTGGTCATAACTTATGGTCACATCAATGAAGGCTTAAGGGAAGGAGCTAATTTCTAAGCTCCATTTCGGGGATCACAACTTGGAGTGTCGAGACCCTTCATCACAGGAATGCCAAAATGCGAAATTGTGGAACGCCTTTTGGCGTACGCTGTAGTCACCGCTGGTGGTCATGAGAGGGGAAGGAGCTAGCGTAGCTAGGCTCCATTTTGGGTACTGGGAGTCCAGTAGTCAAGGAGACTCACGATAGAATCCTTGAATTGCGAATCACAAAATCTCTTTATGGATAAGCGCTTGGTCATCGCCGTGGGCACGTGAAGGAAGGAGCTTTCAAGTTGCAAGGCTCCATTTCGTGATCGAGAGTTGGAAGAGTCAATGTGACTTGCAACAAAATTCACGAAACGCGAAACCGAAGTGCCTCTTGATTAGGCTCGTGGTCACAACCAGTGGGCATATGGGATAAATGCAAGATCCTGCGGATTTAATCCAACGGTGCTGGTTAATTGGAATTTGATCGAAGGGCTACTGTCTCACCTCACAGTTAATTATTCAGTTAGCAGAACTGAATCATAGTTCTTGGACGTTTGTCGATTCAGTTGCTAAGGCGTTTTTCTTGGAGATTCGAGGTGTAATTGATTTTGGAGGAGAGCATAAGAGTGACATGCAGCGACTATGTAAGGTTGGCTGTTTTGACTGAAAAATGAGTTGAACTATAGAAAGGTAAAATTACAGTATGCACAGTGTGAAGAAAACTCAGAGATGAGGAACATAAGCTGAACAAAATAGAAAAGGTGAAGAGAGCAGAATGTGCACATATCAAAGAGCATGAGAAGGACAAAGAAAGAACATATAGAAAGAGACAACAAGTCAAACCAAGTATGAACATAGCAGAAGAATAGTGTAGCAGAGAAGAATTGCAAAATAGTGAAGAAGTGGTAAAAATTGATATATTTGTATTGTTGGTTATTCAATGATTTATATAAAATCAGGGAGGTAGGGTGGTGCTAGGGAGGACTGTGGTCCTCTGATATTCAAGTTGGTGCTTGAATATTGGAAGTTGTACCTTCCATCTAGTTGTGGCTAGAAAAACAGGGTGGCAGAGTGGTGCTTGGGAAAACACAGAGTTTTCTGTATGCAAGTTGGTGCTTGTATAAGTGGAAGTAGGTGCTTCCATCTAGTCGGTGCTGGAACATTCAGGGAGTTGGTGCTTCTTTCTAGTGGGTGCTAGAGAAAACAAAGAGTTGGTGTTCTCAACAAGTTGGAGCTTGTAAAACATAGGTAGTAGCCTCACATTGAGTTGGTGCTCAAAGATAAATGATGTACCGAACTTAAAAGCCTGCCTATCATTCGAAGAAGAAGAGGTTTACTCCCTTTACGGGTTTCCTCGTGAAAATATGTCTCTGTGTATATCTTATGTGTGACTGATGTTCATTATTTTTGTTGTTCATATCTTGTATAATAATGATGGTCACTTGAAAGAGATTAAAAAATTGTTTCAATAGTCATAAATTGTTTAAGCACAGTAACAACTGATTCACTGTCCCTCTCAGTTGTCTTAGTAATTTCAAGTGTGTCTATGACGACTAGAAGGAAGTTGGTGTGCCAAGACTTCAATGGACTCAGTGTTGAAAAACATTGAATTATTGTGCACTTTGAAGAACCAGAAGCAAGACGTTGGAGGCAAGGTTGAACACGATCTATTGCATGCAATTATGCACAAGAAGAGATAGGTGAGACATGTGTCTATTTTTGATGAAAAATAGCCTAAGGGTCGGGTCTAAGTAGTGCACAAAGGCATTTACCCAACCAGTCTTAGTGGCAAGATGGTGGCATGGTTGAAGAAAAGGTTTGCGAAGCCGAGCATTGGTTAAATGCACTTCAACTTCATGAATATTGACAAGTTGAGGGTGTTATATCTATTGTTTTAGAAGGTTTGCGGAGCTTAGAAGAGGTCGTTGAGGAGGCTTAATCACTAGTTAAGGGGTTGAGTAAGTTTGCTAATAGGCGAGTTGGGAAAAGGAAATAGAGGGAAAAGGTGACCGAGGTACCTTTGTTTATAGTTGAAGTAGTTCCAGACTTTCAATTGGATGAAGAAAGGATTTTCCTACTCATGATGTAGTTGATATTGTAGAGTTTAGTAGATTAGCCACGAGGATCTATGATTTCCAGTTGACAATAGATTGGTTAGAAGCATTAGGTTGCATATTGTTGTAGGAGGAGGAGGAGGTCGTGCTAAGATACTTGAGCACGAAGCACAAGTTAGACACTTTGGTTGGCACAGGTCTTGGAAACCATTTGCTATCACCCTTTCTCTAACAAGTCGCAAGGTGACTCACTTCCTAGGAGAAGACCATGGAGCATAGTGCACTTGTGTAATGTTCCTAATCCAAGGTGCCAAGAACATTGCGGTTTTCATGTGTTTTTAAACGTTTTCGGGTTGTGGCATTTTGTCAAACACTTTGCTGATTTAGTCTTTTAGGTTGCACTAGGGTTTATACTGATGGTTGTTATGTGTGTTTGCAACAATAATCAAATAGAAGAAGCAATGGAACATACCTCAACAAGATGCAAGATCAACAACACATGGAATAACCAAAAACACCTCAGATATGATATTATTCATAATAGAAGAAGACCCTGATACAATGGATCTACAGATCTGGTACAATACAGGTAGGTGCTAATAGAAAAATGAAGATGATCCCTAAGAAAGATCAATAAGAGAAGCTAGTGGCCTCCAAAGGCCACATGATTTCAATAGATGAATAACAAGCTGAGATCCGTGCCCTCTGAAGTGGTAAACCCCAAATTGGATGAGCTGTGCCCTGCTGGGAAGCTGAGTACACCCAACAATTCGGCCTCCAAACATCCTAAAAATGACTGGAAGTGTAGATTGGGCCATGGCTAAACCACTGGTGAAGTCTCAAGCAAAACGGTGAAGATATGACCCTCCAAATAAACAATCCTCTATTTGACTTGTGCCCCTTGGATGATTGAAACCCCAATAATTCGACCTCCAAGGAATAAGTTGCCAAACCCCCTGAGAAGGGTGCCAAAATGTAGATCAACTCACTGGAAACCCTCTGGTAAAATCTCCGGCTGAATGATGAAGATCTGACCAACCAAATGATTAGATCCTCAATTTGTGGTGCGCCCTCCTCTCTTTGAATCTGCGTTGGGCTCCAATAAATAATACAATAGAGAAATCACCTCTGGAAAAGGCTAGGAAAGGTGCCCCAGGCCCTACAAAGAATACCCAGAAGTCTGTCTGCTCCAAATCCTTCTCCTATGCATGGAACAAACTCCTCTCCTCAAGATGGTGCACCCTCCTACTGAAAACTGTTAAAGTTTAAGCTATTATTAGGGTTCTTTTAAATTTACTAGATAACCATAACATAGATAGGATCACTAAGAGAAACAAGATCACAAGATACACAACATTTATCTTGGGAAGCCCTCATGGGGAAGAAAACCCAACAAATAATTCCTTAATATAGATAGCCAATACAATGCCAAGACAATAAACCAAACACTATAGAATATCCTCTCCCAAGTAATGCGCCTCTCTCCCTTCTTCTCCAAGTGCAGCTACCAAACTTGCGCTCTGGATGATCGAATGAGTGAGTGAACAAATGAGTGGTTGGATTCCTTTATTTATACAAACTGACAAGTGTTGAAAGGTGTCTCTTCACTGGCAGGGCCGACTTGTCTTTCTGGGTGGTTAGAATCACTTTAATTTGCCTGGGGGTTGACTTCTCAATTTTCATATTACAATTAGGGTTTGACCAATCCACAAAAGGGGATTTGGTCATTTACAATGCCTGACATGATCAATCCACAAAAGGGGATTGATCTAATGAATAATACATCAATAATAAATACAATACTCTTTGCAGTTACAATATTTCAACACTCCCCCTTAACAAGAAGGGTAGTCTACAACATCATCATGAGAGAGAGAGGGAAACATCATCAAAAACATCTAGAACATTGACGGGCATATCTATAAATCATCGAAAGTTTTTCTCATCATCAATATCATCAACAACACAACACAAACGCTGGAGCATCATCAACATCAACACTAGGCTGAGAGTCTTCAACACGAAGATGACATCACAACACGAGGCTCGCAACACAACATCATCAACACAAAGATGGCATCAAAGCACGAGGCTGGAAACACAACATCATCAACACGAAGCTGACATCACAACACGAGGCTGGAAACACATCATCATCATGAAGCTGACATCACAATACGAGCCTGGCAACACATCATCAACACGAAGCTGACATCACAACACAAGGCTGACAACACATCATCAATACAAAGTTGACATCACAACACAAGGCTGACAACACATCACTACTCCCCCTTTTGAGGGAGGTCCTTTCAAACTACACCAAGCTTATCTCGAAAGTGCTCAAACTTTACACGAGATAGAGGCTTGGTCAACACATCAATAACCTGTTCATCTATGCTAACATATTGGAGCTTTATGGCGCCTCTCTGCACCATATCACAGATGTAATGATATAGGATCTCTATGTGTTTTGACTTGTCATGGAACACATGGTTCTCTGTTATCTTTATGCAGCTCTGATTATCACATAAGATCATGGTTGCTTCCATCTCTAGATCGAATAAATTTGTCAACAACTTCTAAAGCCATATGGATTCACAACTGGCAGAACATGCAACAATGTATTCTATTTCTACCATGTTGAGAGAAATGCTTGATTTCTTCCTACTCTACCATGAGATCATCGCTGACCCTAGATTGAAACAACATCCTGAAGTGCTCTTTCTGTCAAAGACACTTCCAGCCCAATCTGAATCAATATAACCACTTAGTCTGAAGTCATGATCTCCATGATAATCGAGACCACAATCTAATGTACCCTGGCATCACAACACGAGGCTGGAAACACATCATCAGCATGAAGATGGCATCACATCATGAGCCTAGCAACACATCATCAGCACGAAGCTGGCATCACAACACAAGGCTGGCAACACATCATCAACACGAAGTTGACATCACAACACAAGACTAACAACACATCACTACTCCCCCTTTCGAGGGAGGTCCTTTCGGACTACACCAAGCTTATCTCAAAAGTGCTCAAACTTTACATGAGATAGAGGCTTGGTCAACACATCAACAACCTGTTCATTCGTGCTAACATATTGGAGCTTTATGGCGCCTCTCTGCACCATCTCACAGATGTAATGATATCAGATCTCTATGTGTTTTGACTTGTCATGGAACACATGGTTCTCTGTCATCTTTATG
>JZKD02S1674422.1:547102-565264 GCA_000966675.3 Picea glauca | reverse complement strand
GTATGTTGATCTAGTCGAGTATTGTCAGTATTCAGCCGCATTCAGCCATTTTTGTAATCCACAGAGATATCATAATACAAACTTGCAGTCCTTTGTCGCATTTATTATTTATATGTTGTAAACCTTTGATCCTACACACACATTAGCAGCGTTTCCTAGACTAGCCAAGTCCGGAACATTACACCAGATATCTATTTTTTCGTGAACACCTTGAGTCAGTTTCTGGTAGAACCTAGACATGTTCACCTAGTTGGCAAAACATGTGATGAGGTACCTTAAGGGTACATTAGATTGTGGTCTTAGCTATGATGGAGATCATGATTTCAGACTGAGTGGGTACACTGATTCAGATTGGGCTGGAAGTGTCTTTGACAGGAAGAGCATTTTAGGATGCTGTTTTAGTTTAGGATCAGCCATGATCTCATGGCAGAGTAGGAAGCAATCCAACATTGCTCTCAGTACAACAGAAGCAGAATACATTACTGCGTGTTCTGCCAGCTGTGAAGCCATCTTCGGAAGTTGTTGACAGGTCTATTCGACCTAGAGATGGAAGCAACCGCGATCCTATGTGATAACCAGAGCTGCATAAAGATGACAGAGAATCCTGTATTTCATGACAAGTCAAAGCACATAGAGATCCGATATCATTACATCCGTGACATGGTGCAGAGAGGAGCCATAAAGCTCCAATATGTTAGCACGAATGAACAGGTTGCCGATGTGTTGACCAAGCCTCTATCTCATGTAAAGTTTGAGCACTTTCGAGATAAGCTCGGTATGGTCCGAAATGACCTCCCTCGAAAAGGGGAGTAGTGTTGTGTTGATATGCCAGTCCAGTACTGTGCTTCCAACTTAATTGTTGTGTTGAGATATGCCAGTCTCATGCTGTGCTTCCAACTTAATCGCTGTGTTGAGATATGCTAGTCTCGTGCTGTGCTTCCAGCGTAATTGCTGTGTTGAGATATGCCAGCCTCGTGCTGTGCTTCCAGCTTGCTGTGTTGAGATAGGCCAACCTCGTGCCGTGCTTCCAACTTAATTACTATGTTGAGATATGCCAACCTCGTGCTGTGCTTCCAGCTTGATTGCTGTGTCGAGATGCCAGCCTAGTGCTGTGCTTCTAGTTTAATTGCTGTGTTGAGATATGCCAACCTCGTGCTGTGCTTCCAACTTAATTGCTGTGTCGAGATGCCAACCTAGTGTTGTGCTGCCAGCTTAATTGTTGTGTTGTGATTCCAGCTTAAATGCTGTGTTGTGTGCTAGCCTCGTGCTGTGATGATGTGACCAACCTCGTGCTGTGACGATGATGTATTAGTTTTATACTAATCCATATTGATGCAGATGATGATTTCATTCCATTGAGAATGACGATGCTGCCGATGAGAAAAACTTCCGATGATTTATAGATATGCCAGTCAGTGTTCCAAGACGTTGTTGATGATATTGTCCTCTCACCCACTTGATGCTGTCCTCTCTCTCGCTTGATGTTGTTGTAGAATACCCTTCTTGTTAAGGGGGAGTGTTGAAATAATGTAACTACAAAGAGTATTCTAATTATTATTGATGTATTATTCATTAGATCAATCCCCTATTGTGGATTGATCATGTCAGCTATTGTAAAAGGCCAAATCCCCTTTTGCGGATTGGTCAAAACATAATTGTAATAGGCAAAATAAGAAGCCGGCCCCATAATATATTAAAGGTGGTTATAACCACCCAGAAGAAGAAGTTGGCCCTACCAGTGAAGAGACACCTCCACCCACACGTGCCAGAGTTGTATAAATAAGGAGGCTAGCGCCTCATTTAGACACACACTCACTTGTTCATTGAGAAGCAAGTTTCAGAGCTACTGTTAGAGAGAGAGAGAGAGAGAGAGAGAGAGAGAGAGAGGCACATTCTTGGGAGAGGACTTTCTGTATTTGTTTGAGTTATCTCTTGGCATTGTATTGGCTATCTATAATAAGGAAGTTTTGTTAGGTTTTCTCCCCCATGAGGGTTTCCCAAGAGAAATGATGTGTCTCTTGTGATTGTGTATTTCTCAGTGATCCTATCTTATGCTATTGTTATCTAGTGAAATGCAGAGAACTCTAATAATAGCTTAAACCTTAACAATGTGTTGGTAACTCTAGAGTTAGCAATATATTCCTGTTGAAAAGAAGAGGACCAAAGTGTTGGAATAATAATGCATTCGAAATATTCTAGATTAATTGTTGTTAGTTGTTATATTTCAAAGGTCTAATTAGAGTTAGAGAAATATGTTTGAGAGATTTGTGGAGAGATTGTTGACTGAATTGAGGAGTGATTGTTGAGATATTATAGGAGACAATAGTTTCCCCAGACATCTCCTCTCATGTATAAATGTATGTTTTGGTAATGAATAATTTTGAGTTGGGTGTGCATTATTGAGAAATTTATTTAATCCATTATTAATTTGTTGGTGTATTACTTCATTTGGTATCAGAGCCTCGAGAAGAGCATGGGTAAAGTCATGGAAGAGGTGCACCCTAAAAAAGTGTGCGCGTGGAGCAAGAGACCTCTTGAATTGCTTGAAGGCGTGTGGTCGCTGCGTGCGACGGACTCGTTGTTTGGCGGGAGTTCTTCATCGAAGGAGTTATCTTATTATGCTCAAATCTTTGGTGCATTGGTGCGAGTGTTTGGTCATGCATCAAAGCGTGGAGTTGAGTATAACCTTTAATGTTGTTGTTTGCTTGTGGAAGAATTGAAGCGTGGACTAAGTGGTGTGGACAACATGAACAATAGTGATTTGTTTTCTTCATCTAGTTTTTGTTAATTGTTGGTGCGTTTGGTGTTGTGTGACGTGGATTTATTGAAGTGTGCGTGGACGGGTGGTGAGTGCGTTGAAGAGTGATGCATTTGGAATTTAAGATTGGAGCGACTCTTATTAATGAAGGTATGCACATATATTCATAATTTAGTCAAGGTGGAGGACGCTTATTAAATAGTGGAGGTTTCCTTGTATGTGAGAAATATTTTATTTGTAAAAGCTTTATATATATATTTTCTCACAAATCATGTAAAAATGTTATATTACCTTTTGTAATTTGTGTCTTATTAGTCCCTGCCTGGGACGATAGCAATGAGTTGTTGCGTTGACTACCTATTAGTTGGTAGTTTGACCATAAATTAAAAAAATTTCCAAAGTTAAACATAGGAGAAGTGCAATAATAATTTTTATTTAAATTAAAAATTGTATTTTTCTCCACGTTGATTGACCTTCAACTTTGAAGCGTTATTGGCCCGGTGGCGGCACACATTCAAAGTTACTGTCCATTCCTTCCTCGAGGAGTTATCACGGCATTAAATTATTCGTCAAGACAATTAAAACTTCACCGCCGATTCTGACTGCAAATACAATTAAAACTTCACCGTTGATGAGTCAAATTCAACTTCATATCACATTTATCAATTGCCAAAATTACATATTCTACATGCTGAATTGAAGTTTTCAGATTTTCATTTGGAGAGAAAAAAATTCAGATTTCCATTTGGAGAAAAACTAAGCGGATAAGTGCGACGTTTTAGCAAACCTTCAGCTCACGCCAAGTTAATGACGAAAACAAATTGTACACCAAAAGACTTGTGTCATAAATGCTCATTCTTGATTGAAGTTTTCAAATTTCCATTTGGAAAAACAATAAGCAATTAAGTGAAATGTTTTAGCTGACCTACTCAACTCACGCCGAGTTCACGACATAAACAAATCGTACACCAAAAGGCTTACATAAATGCTTATTCTTGAATTGCAGAAAATGCCATAAATGCTTATTCGTGAATTTGGATGAGATAGGTTTTTAAAAATCTCGATAAGTCAATGAGATTGATGTTGTATACGCAAGCACTCGAATCGTCCTCTATCTGTCAAAATTCCACATACCAATAAAAAACCAATAGTTATAGAAATGGTAATTTGTCTCATTTAATTCTTCTTCATTCCAACCATTTACACGAAAAAAAAAAAAATGCCCAAATAAAGGACCCAAGTGCCATTTATTTCACGGCCTTAAAATTTACCCATATACATAAAATCACCATTCGTCCTGATGACGGAGTTATATCAACATTTAATGCATTTGATCGATGGAGTTATATCAAAATTTAATGCATTTGATTGTTTTTTGCTAGTGGTTTTCTATACCGATGCGATTTTTTTAATTTCTGTCAATGAACGTTCTGGTAAACAGTACAATCAAACTCCACTCCAACTTCATTCATATTGTATTTTTGTACAAACAACATTCCCCAAGAGGTGGAATTGGCTTTTCAAGAAGGCTAACGAGTTATCGGTTTTATGTGATTGAGACATTGGGCTTATCGTCTACAACATCGCTGTGAAGCTATTCAAATTTTTTAGCTCCAGGTTTCCTGTAATTTTACTGCATTGCATTTTACTATCACTAATCTTCTTGGCTCTATAAAACCTTCCTGCACGTTCACTTAACAAAATGGAAGCGGTTTTAACCTCGGATGGGGTGACACGCAACACACAAGAGCCACGTCGCACCAGGCCAGGCCAGGCCAAGCCATAAATAAGGTAGGTCGGCTCCCATCCCCTCGCCATTAAGTATGGGAGCCCGCCTTAACTTCCAGCCAAGAGCCATGGGACTGCTCCCTCGCGTGAACAGACTAGCGGCAAGGATATTCAATGTCGGGGGGGGCGATAATGGAAGCCGTCATGTCTCACCTCCTTGTTATCACCCAACACTGCACCAACCCTCTCCATTTCGCCTTTAGCCTGCACCGGGTAAGCAGTTTAGTGCTCTGGTGCATCCATAGCAACACCCCTTGCAATTTCGCCATTAGAGTCACCTTCTCGATGCCACGTGAGAGAGGCAAGTTGCGTCGTGGCCTTGCCTGGTACAGTTTGGTTGCGAGACAGAGGCTAGAGCGGGCGCTTTCCATGACCTGCACTTAGAGAATTCGGACAGTTCGCAGAGGAGGGATGGCCTGGTCACCTCCAATGGCTTATGTGGAGGAGGTAATTTCGAAGGAACCCATACAGATCTCTCCAGAGTCTCTTCTCTTCACTGTGCCAGAGAATTGGCAGCCTTCAAGCAACCTCCCTGGGGAAGACACTAAGTTAGATACAACGGCTCACCACGACACCAGCACCATGGAGGCAAAGATGGAGGAGTTCCACATTGCTACGTCGAGGAGGAGTTCTCGGAGGATCTTCTCCATATGGCCTCTCAGGATGCCACTTTCAGCGGGCTACAATCCTTCCAGAGCCATAGCGAGAGAAGAGGACCCCGGGAAGAAGGTAGGAGCACAGGGCTGGAGCGCAACGGTGGAGCACCAGAAAGGAGCAGAGGAAGGAATGCAGGCTGCAACAAGCGAGGCTGTGGAGGGTCCGGGTGGCACAACGAAGGAGGGTGGAGAGGTCCTTGCGCCACCTCCTATCTCGATTGCACCAGAACAGTGGCGTTCCCCCCCACCCTTCTTCCACTCGGAACAATTAGATTTGGTGTTTGACTTGAGAAGCTAGATGGCAGACCAGGTCTACCATGGCACACTCATGCACCAACGCATCGATATGTTGTACGAAGCATTCTCCAATGCGCCAGCAGGGCAAAGATGTCTGATGTGTGCAAGAACTTATGCTCTGCCAACTCGGAATGGACTGCACAACGAAGACCCTGACAAGGCCACCTCTCGCACCAACGGGTAATTGCATGGCTAGGAGTGATTTCTGGTTTTGGTTAGGTGTTCAGGTTCTGGTTAGGGGTTTAGTCAGTTCAAGCTCTTTAATGTTCAGTCTAGTTTCAATTTCAGTTTTCATGGTTAATGTACAGATTACAGGCCACCACCCGTCCTGGTTTCCTCTGGGCAGGGCAGATGACGGTCCGCCTCTTTTTGACATGGATATCCAAGGCTGCCAATTGTTCCGGTTTCTGCTAATTTGGCGGAACTGCTGGCAACCTAAGAACAAATGTTCTTTTTTTGCATGTGATATAATACAATAGGATCTGCCCCTCTTTTTATTTAAAAAACAAAACAAAATGGAAGCGGTTTTAACCATGCATACTCGACTGCCATGCTAAGAGATTGGAAAAATATTCAGATAATGGCTTTGCATTTTCATTCGAGACAAGGTCTCTGATCCTTATCAAGATTCAGGAGTAACAATAACAATTTCATTGAGGTTGATTGAAGATAGGTTTACTCCGTGCTTTTTCTAATGATGGGCCATCTTTGATATTTGTTATAGCCCATAAGAGAAGTGGCCTTATGTAATATTCCAACCATTGCTTTCTGTGATACAGATTTACCAATGAAACATGTGGATTGTGGGATACCTGCCAACAATAAGGGAAAACATAGTATTGGTTGCCTGTTTTGAATGCTGGCAGAATGGTTCTGGAGATGTGAGGAACCATCCTTCCCAGTCATAAATGACACATCATGCTAAGTGCTTGCATATTTTGTGGTTATAATTTCATTTTCAATGTTAAATAATTTGTGCATATGGATTTTATAACTTGTTCTGTTAAGTCAATTTAGATGCCAGTTGTACATTGTATTTGTGATATTTTGGTTTCCACATCATCAATCCCCCAAGGATAACCAGACATCTACGCCTGCCGCTGGTAATAAAGACTGGATTGTGGGCTCCGTTTTGATGGTTGCCGCCACTCTTGCGTGGTCCGTCTTGTTCATACTACAGGTGATTATATATTTTTGAAAAAATTATTTATGAAATTTAGGAGATTCTTTACAATATGTATATATAAAAGATGTTTCAATCTGTAACGTAATGTTGTGATTTTTTAACTGAGTTGAGTTGATATAATTAATTTTTTAGCTGAGATTTTGTAACGTTTTCTCTATTTTTTTTTGTAAGTTTCAAGTCTGTTTTAATAGAATTTTTTTAAATTCTACTTCTATAATTGTCTCACAATTCTCTTGGCGGTACGATAGCCTCTTCAATCGGCATGATGAAGCAATTGAAGCCGCTGGATCTCGGCTCTAATACACCGTCCGACCCCATACCCAATACGCTCAAGAATTTGATACAATTGAACACTTTGGAGCTGAATGAAAATCGCTTGAGGGGAGTAATACTCGATGAGTTTCTAAATCAGACGTCTTTGTTGTAATTGAACGTGTCGCATAAAAAATCCAGATCCTACTATCATAACAACGGGCTCTGTGGAGATCTTCAAACATCGAGCCTCCAAAGAATGTGAGGTTGTTGGCTCTTTCTTCTGTTGTATTACTTGTAAAATGGTTGACAGAGGAGCCGAGTTGTAGATTTCACACACACGGTGCCATCCAAATGGGCAGTGGCCATGGGCAAATTTTCTTATGCTCTTGAGTATGAGTATGAGAAGAGCATACCTTGGGACTGTGTGGCGTCTCAGTTTTCTCGGTTTGTAATCGAGGTTTCAGTCTCTCGTATTCAGTTCGACATTGAATTTTTTTGAGGTGGCTTTCGATCATTCTTTTTGGGTCTTTTTAAAAATTATTTGGACTCAAAGAACTAAAAACACAATTTCAATGTACAACACATTGTACCATAACCCAAGAATCAAAGAAGTAGAAATAGAAATTAAGAGAAGTACGCAGGTCGATAAGTTATATAATTAACTAGGTTAACTTATAATTTAAGTTATATAATAGTTTATGCTAAATTCTATCAAGAGAAGTTATAAGCTTGGGTTATATAATTTAACACATCGTCTTTATAAATTAAATGACAGTAATATAAGCTATGTGAATTTGATATTATGCTTATATAATTTGGAAAAACCAATTTATTAGTAATGTTATAGACTGAATTATGTGGTTATGGATTCAAACCAGATACGAGTCTTATGTATTATTCCACCTGCTATAACTCCAGTTATTAATGGCTTTGAATTATTATTTTTATCAATTACCAAACCTGCTTAGGCAGGTAGGGACTAAGTTGTCATGTAGCACTTGTTAAAATGATGAAAATGTATTGAGGTTTTTTTTTATAGTAACCTTTGTTGAATTAAATTTCTTTTGAAAAATTATAATACTTTTCTTTGAAAAGGTTATGATCTCATCAAGAGAGAGAATTAGTGGTTAATTTCAAATTGTATAAAAGGTTTATCCTTCATTTGCATTGTGTCGTGTTGAGACACATTTGTTTGTACTCTGGAAATTAATAAAAAAAATATGTTTTGCTGGTGTATTACTTCATTTGGGACAATTGTTTTTTGTCTTGGGCGAAGTGGGACACATTGTGTTGATTTTTCATATTCTCTCAATTTCTCTTTCTTATTCTTTGATGGCGACAAACAATATTGTGTTGCCTAAACTTCTTGGCACAAATTATGTTTATTGGAGAAAACGCATGCAACCCATATTTATCACTAAATATTTATGGGAACTTGTAATTGATGGGTATGCTATGCCTTCTACTAACGAATTCAAAGCATTGAGTGATGATGACAATAAATCTCTAGAGGAACCCATTAAGAAAGATAATGAAGCTCTTTCTCTCATAGGTAGTGCAATTGAAGAATCTATATTTGAGAATCAGTGTTGTAGAATCATCCAAGCAAGCATGAGATATTTTAAAGAACACATATGAAGGTGTGGCTGTAGCTAAATTGCAGACATTAAGGAAAAAATTTGACAATGCAAATATGCAAAGTACTAAATCCATTCATGATTACATCACAAAAATGAGAGATCTTGTTAATCAAATGAGATCCTTAGGTGAAGATGTTCCAGAAAGAAGACTAATTGAGAATATTTTAAGAAGTGTTTTGTCGAAGTTTCAAAGGGTTACCACCAATATTATGGTATTCAAAGATTTAAACACAATGAAAATTGATGAATTGAGTGGATTTTTCCTAACTGTTGAAGAAAGTGATTCAACAAAAGAAACATAACATGTTTTTTCCACAAGACATAGAGGAAGAGGAAGAAGCTAAGGTCAATATCATAATCATAATCAGAATAGGCATCCACAACAATCACAAAATTATCAAGGAAATGCATCTACCTCAAGAGGAAGAGGAAGAGGAAGAAGTCCAAGTCAGTTCAAAGGAAGAAGCAAAGAAGGATCTTGTGGAAGAGGAAGAGACGGTTCTCGAGAAAGACAAGGCCTACATTGTTAATATTGTCCCTAGTTTGGTCATCTTGAAAAAAATTGTTATGCAACATTGTGAGATATGGAACATAAAGGTGGCAATATAGTTGTTGAAGAAATAAGGAATGATAAGTTATTTATTTAAAGTTTATGGCACACAATGAAGAAAGTGAAGCTTGGTATATTGATTCAGGATGTTCAATTCATATGACATCTTAGGAGGAGTTGTTTACTAGGATAACTAACAATTATTCTGGTAAGGTTATCTTTGGTGATGATAGAGTTTATGAAGTTAAAGGAAAATGAACAATTGCAATTCCAACATTGCATGGAAAGATGAATTTTATTGGGGACACATTGTTGACACTAACGTTGAAGAAGAACCTACTTTCTGTTGGTCAGATGATGGAGAAAAACTATAAGTTAGTATTCGATAATAAAGAGTGCTTAATCATGGATAAGTTGAATCAAAGTGTAGTAGTAGCAAGAGGAGAAATGATTGAAGACATAATCTTCAAACTTTCATTTGATTCAAATAACTCACAGTTTGAATATTACAGAAGAGATGACTACCGAGCTTTGGCATTTAAGGATGAAACATTTGAATTTTTAGAGTTTGGTGTTGTTAAGGAAGCAAAACATGGTGAATGGTCTTCCTTATATCAAGAATGATGACAAAGTATGTGAAGGGTGCATTTTTGGGAAACAACACAGGGAAACTTTCTCAAATAGAACATGGAAGGCTAGAGAGCATCTAGCACTTAGTACATTCAAATTTATGTGGTCCAATGGAGACTGTGTCTTTTGGAAAGGCACATTATTTTCTCACTTTCATTGATGATTATTCCAAGAAGACGTGGGTGTATTTTTTGCAGGAGAAGTCTGAAGTGTTTACTTGTTTTCTTGAGTTTAAGGCATTAGTTGAAAAGCAAACTGGTTTGAAAATTCTCACCCTATGTACAGATAACATGGGAGAATATAGGTCAAATGAATTTTTGAATTATTGCAAGAAAAATGGAATAAAGCGAGAGTTTACCAACACTTAGTCTCCTTAACATAATGGAGTCGTGGAAAGGAAAAAACATGACAATAGTTGAAATGGCTTGGAGCATGTTGAAAACTAAGTCTCTTGGAGATGAATTATGGGCCGAAGCAGTTCACACAACAATTTATATTCTCAATAGATGTCCTATGAGAGAAATATTGAATTTGACTCTAGAAGAAGCTTGGTCATGATATAAACCAAGTGTTGCACATATGAAAGTTTTTCGCTGCACTACATATGCACATGTTCTTAAGGAAAAGAGGAGCAAATTACAGGTATAAGAAAGTATTAAGTGCATTTTCATTGGTTATAGTATTGAAACAAGAAGTTACAGGTTGTTTGATCCTCAAGCAAAGAAAGTGATAATAAACAAAGTTATTGTTTTTGATGAGCAGGGAAATTTTCAACCAGACAATGTACAGATTGAATTAAAAAAAGATGTAGTGGATATTGGTGATGCATCAAATTCTAAGGCAAATGAAGTCAAGAAGAAGCCTAAATGGCTTGAAAGGGGTCATTCAGAAAGAAATATGTTGGATAGAAATGTTGGAAGAAGACTTACTAGATCCCAAAGTTGTCTTGTGAATTATGCGCTTTTGTCACAAGTAATGAAGATGGATGAACCATAGAATTATGCAGAAACATCAAGAAAGAAAGAATGGAATGAAGCTATGGAAGCAAAATTGAATGCCTTGGTGAGGAATGATACTTGGGACTTGGTTAGTTTAACAAAAAGAAAAGATGTAATTGGTACTAAATGGGTTTATAAAACTAAATATAAATCAGATGGCACAATTGATAAGTATAAGGCTTGTTTAGTTGCAAAAGATTATGCACAAAATGAGAGAATTGATTACACCGAGAAATTTTTCCTAGCGGCAAAGTTGGATACAATCATGATGGTACTTGCATTGGCTGCACAATATAAATGGACAATTTATCACATGGATGTTAAATCAACTTTCTTGAATGGTTATGTTAATGAAGAAATTTAGGTAGAGCAACTAGAAGGTTTTGAGGTTCCAGGTAAAAAAGATTGTGTTTACAAGTTGAAGAAGGCACATTGTATAGTCTTAAACAAGCGTCAAGAGCATGGTATTCTAGAATTGATAAATATTTTCAAGATCATGGCTTATTTATAAGTTTATCTGAGCCCAATCTCTATATTTTTCAGTCAGGATAGGACATTCTGATAGTTGCATTATATGTTGATGATTTGATCTACATAGGGAACAATGCCGAACTATTTCAAAAGTTAAAGTCACATATGATTGTTGAGTTTGAGATGACAAATCTTGGCGAGTTGCATTATTTCTTGGATATTGAAGTCTGACAAAAGGAAGATAGTATTTTCATGTCACAAGCCAAGTATACTTGGGACATTCTGAAGAAGTTTAGAATGTTGAGTTGCAAGCCAATAACAACTCCTTTGGAAGTCGGGTTGAAGTTATACATACATGATGACTCCAATTTAGTTGATGTTACTTTGTATCGTCAATTGGTTGAAATTTTGATCTACTTAACTACAACTCAAACATGTATATTCTTTGAAGTTAGTATGATATCGAGATTCATGACAGAACCCAAGGAATTACATTGGAAATAAGTTAAGAGGATTTTGAGATATCTGTGTGGTACAATTGGCTATGGTTTAGTATACAGATCTATAGAAGATTTCGGTTTGATTGGTTATACAGATTCAGATTGGGCAGGCTACATGGATGACATGAAATCAACTTTAGGGTATTCATTTAGCATGGGTTCAACAACAATTGCTTAGAGTATTTAAAAGAAACCTACAGTTTCTCTCTTCACAACAAAAGCAAGTATAAAGTCCTAGCAACAACATGTGAATTAGTGTGGTTAAGAAGAATTTTGGAGGATCTACATGAACAACAAGAACAACCCACTCAATTGATATGTGATAATCAAAGTGTTATTCAAATGAACAAGAATCCATTTTTTCATAAGAAGACCAAGCATATTGATATTCAATATCATTTTGTTCAAAATTTGGTTCAACAAGGTTTGATCGAGATTATTTATTGCAGAACAGAAGATCAGGTAGCAGATATATTCATCAAAACAATATCAAAAGAAAAGTTCTACAAATTTAGAGATGATCTTGGAATATTTCCAAATGATCATTATGGGGGAGAAATGCTTGAATAATATTAATGCATTTGAAATATTCTAGATTAATTGTTGTTAGTTGTTATATCTCAAAGGTCTAATTAGAGTTAGATAAATATGTTTGAGATATTTGTGGAGAGATTGTTGAGTGAATTGAGGAGTGGTTGTTGATATATTATAAGAGGTGATAGTTTCCCGAGACATCTCCTTGCATTTATAAATGTATGTTTTGGTAATGAATAAGTTTGAGCTGGGTGTGCATTATTGAGAAATTTATTTGCTCCATTATTAATTTTTCGGTGTATTACTTCACAAAGTGTAGAGTGTACTTCCAGTGTGCATTATGAGAAGATTTGACATTCTCATCAAAACGATCTTTAGTGCCTTTTTTAGATCTTGCAAGATGGCCCTCCTTATGACACAAGACTTTTTTTTTTGGACGATTTTGAGTATTCCTCTTTACCTTGACTGAGCTTGGATTTAAGAGGGGTTGAGATAGATTTTGGATGGGCTTGATCTTTTTGGGGTATGGGTGGATGGGTGGGGGTGGTTCTACCATATTCCTCAAAGTAACTTGATGTTGAATGAGATTAGAAAAAACCTCCTCAAGAGTAGGAGTTATATTATCCTTGACAAATAAAGGAATGTTGTAGAATATAAGAGCAAAAGATTTGAATGTTGGAGATAGATTATTTAGAACAATACATACATGTTTTGAATCTGATTTTCCTTTTCCTTCTCCTTGAATAATGTCATCCTTCAGGTTTTTAAACCTTGCAATATATTCCTTAGTCGTGTCGAAGTCACTCATCTTGAGGTTGGAGAGTTTAGTTTCAAGTGGGTTTCTTTGAGTGGTATTCATCATCCTAAAGAGAGTGTTGAAGTATCCTAGGTTTCCATCGCACCTTTGTTATCCTTGGTACGATGAATAAGGATGAATAATATTAGGCTCGACATAAAAGTGATCAACCCAAGTGCCTCATCCTTCTTCAAACATACAAGGTCATAACTGTCATCATCTTTTGTAGGAGGCAACCTTTCCAAGTACATCCATAGACCTTTGCTTCAAAGTACGACAATGATTTGATCCACCCAAGAATGATAATTGGACCCATTAAGAGGGGGAAACAACCACTATGAATACAAAGGCCGAACAACAATAAGAGGAAGGTTCCTTATAGAATGAAGACTTTAGAAATTCACCTTGATAGATCCGAATAGAAAAAGACCCTAGGAAATCTTGAACCCCAAATCACTTATTTCAAAATATACTACTATAACCGAATGAACCAAAACATGATTACATCTAAATCATAAAAAGAGAAATATAATTGTTTTTCATATAGTTGATGGTTACCCAAGATCTAATACACTACAACATCTACAAACATGGGTGTTGCCCTAAAAAATCTTTGGAGTCCCATGCTACTTTCTCTTCTTGCAATCCCTTCCACTTAATGCTATACTTGAAATTTTGTGTTTCCTTTATATTTCTCACCCTTACCTCTAGAATATGTTCAATGCCAAAAATGAGTTTACATTTTACATTTGTTAATAGAATCTCTATGTGAATGACCATTTCATTGCTGACCTCTTCCTTTAAACAAGAGACATGGAAAACATTATGGAGGCTTCCTTGTTGGGAAAGTCTAGAGCATAGACAACCTCCCCAACCTTTGCTTGCACTTTGAATGCAACATAACCATGTGTTGGAGCTTGTTCTTACCTTGTTGATTGCGTTGCTTGTCTGGATGTGATGGAATAAAGACCATAACTCCAAGTGCAAATTGTTTGTTTCATCGATGGTGATCAACGTGTTGCTTCATGTGGTTTATTTCCATGGACAAATTGTCCTTGATGATGCTAAGGATGGTTTGCATCTCTTATAGATTATTAGTAGACGCATAGACTTACAACTTGAATAAGGGGCTTATAGCTATATAATTCCTTGAATGGGTTCATTTTGGTAGTGAGTTGTAGGTAGTGTTATACTAGTTCTACATAAGATATAACCACCATACACACTTTCCCTGTTTATCCCCTAAGTACATTTGAAGGTATCCCTTTGGGTGCTTGTTAATCACCCCAGTTTGTGCATTTCTTTGAAGTTGATAGACATTGCTCATATTAAAGGTGACACCTACTAATTTGAATAGTTTTCTAGAAGTGAATGGCGAACGTCGAATCTATATCACAAGTGATGCAATGGGAGATCGATGGAGCTTATAAGGTGCATAAAGACTAAATCAATGACCTTAGAATCTCTTTGTAAGTGATCATTTCATCGTTGACCTCCTCCTTTAAAGACTGGAAAATATTACAAAGGCACCCTTGTCGGGAAAGTCTAGAGCATAGGAAACCTCCCCACCCATGCTTGCACTTTGTATGGCACATAAACCTTGTGTTGGAGCTTGTTCTTACCTTGTTGCATGCACTACTTGTATTACTGCGATGGAACAAAGACCATAAATTTAGGTGCAAATTGTTGCTTTCATTGATATTGGTATGTGTTGCTTCACGTGGCTCGTTGCCATGGACAAGTTGTTCTTAATATTTCCAAGGATGGTTTGCATCTCCTGTAGAGTGTTAGCAGTCACACAAACTTACAATTCAAATACAAGGCTTATAGCCATGTAATGCCTTGAATGGAGTCATTTTGGTAGAGGAGTGGTAGGTATTGTTATACTAGTTTTATGCAAGATGTAACCACCATGCCCACTTTCCTTGCTTATCCCTCGAGTACATTGAAGGTATCCCTTCAGGAACTTGTTAATCACCTTAGTTTTCCCATCTCATTGAGGTTGATAGGCATTGCTCATATTGAAGGTGATCCCTGCTAATTTGAAAAGTTTGCTAGAAGTGAATGGCGAACGCGAGATCTATATAAAAAATGATTCGATGGGGGGCCAACGAAGCTTATAAGGTTCTTAAGGACTAAATTGATGACATCAAAAGATGTAAATTTGGTAGTCAAGGGAATGAAATGAGCTTTCTTGGTTAAACAAGAAACCATCACAAAGATAACATCATTACCTTTAGAGATGGATAGGCCAATGATGAATTCCATGGATACCTTTCCCCATTTCTGGTTGGGGATGGAATTACGTTGGTGAAGACTAGGATAATGAAGAGCTTCCACCTTATTTTGCTAACAAATGTCACCTTTGGTGATAAATCGCTCAATGTTTGAGTTTATTTTTGGCTAATAATAATTAGAGGAGACATCCTTGTAAGTTTTGTGGAATCTCACATGACCAATGGAGGGGGACACATGCTTGTGATGAAAACACTATCTAATAAGAGGGGATATAGGAGGAAAATAGATGCCTTTTTTCTAAAGAGATTTAACCATTCTTAATAGTTAGAACATGGTTAGCCCATCTCACCATCAAGAATATTATGTTGATGTTGCATCGAAGGAGAATTTAATATGTAGTCCATTAGAAGCTCTTGTACCCAAGCATATTGGCTAATTGACAAATAGTTAACATTGGATGGTTCATCATGTCGAGATAAGGCATCAACAACAATATTCTCCTTGCATTTCTTATATAAATGATCTTGAAGTCATAAGATTGGAGTAAGGAAATCCACTTTTGTTGCTCCTTTGTTAATGCACCCTATGTTAATAAGTGTTTCACGTTGAGATGATTAGTTTTAATGAAGCATTTGGTTGCTTAGATAAATTGATGCCATATAGTTATTGCATGAAGTGTGCCCAACATTTCTTTGTTGTGTGTGGACATATGCTTCTCCCTATCATTCAACTTGCGACTTAAAAAGACTATGGGTCTATTATTTCGTAAGAGCACTACAACAAGACCAGACTTAAAGAGTTACACTCAATAGTGAAGGTCGATTAAAATCAGGGGTAGTAAGCACATGATTTGAAGGGGTTTTTTGAGGCACTCAAAAAGTTATCGTGCCATAATGGAAGAATGAAATGAATGATTCTTAATTAACTTAGTTAGGGGGAGTAATAACAAAGAAGTGTAGACAAATCTACAATAAAAGACTACTAATCCCATAAATTCTCTGAGCTTCTTGAGGGTCATGGGCATTGACCATTCTTGAATAGCTTGGATCTTTGCAGAATGCACATGAACACCCTTTGTAGAGATAATATGGCCAATTTACTCTAGGTAAGTCTTGCAAATTCTCACTTGGATCCTTTGCAAAGTGTTTATGCTAGGCTAAATTATCTTGTGTAAGATCCAAATTCTCTATATGAATTATGATTATTCTATTATGATTTAGTGTATTATGAAAGAAACCAAAACAAACTTGTAGAGGTACTTACCAAACACCTTGTTCATTAAAGCTTGAAAAGTGGTAGGAACATTACAAAGTCCGAATGCCTTCACTCGAAATTGGAAGTGTCCTTTATGAGAATTAAATGTAGTGATCTCTTGGCTTTGGAGTTGGATAGGTATTTGGTAGTATCTTGAATGAAGAACAATTTAAGAAAAACATTGTGTGCCATGTAGCTCATCCATCAAATCCTCTATGCTAGGCATGTGAAACTTATTCTTAATAGTGATTCTATCGAGTGCTCTTTAGTCATTATAAAGGTGATGAGAACTCTTGAGGGGGACATAAGAGCTCTTGGTGGGAGTGATGATCCTAACCATTAAAAGTTCCTTTATAGACTTTAAATCTTAGACCTTTGAAAATGTCCACAGTGATAGGGGGGGGGTGCACCATTGTGGGGCCTTTCGTAGGGTTTAACTCAATAACATGTTTTGTGCCCCTATCAAGAGGATTCCCCATAGGCTTCTCTTACAATACAAAATTATATATCTAAATCATTGTAGAGATGCCTAGATCTTAAATTCATCGAAGGGGAGTTTCTTCCATTTAGTTAAAGCGAGCCATGGAACCAAAGTGACCCTTCAACAATTTAGACCTTTGTTTGGAGTCCATAGTCTAAATGCCCTTATGTTTGAGTCCTTTGAGAATCTCCTCATGATCATCTTGATGGAAAGAGTGTAATGTCTTCTAATGGTTAGTGGAGTAGGTACCTATATAAATAAGTCATGGAATACCTAAAACAACATCTAATCTTCCAACCTCTATGACATAAAAGTCATCCTTTCTGCTACAATCTTTCATAGAAAGTTCCACCTAGTCCATCACATCTTCACACTAAATATGTTTATGTCCTAAGATGTGGAGAATGAGGTTCAAACACTCATCTTGTTTCTTGTCTAGTGTGTTTAATGTACTACCATGATCAACCATAATAAGGACCTGTTGAAATTAATGCAACTGCAAGAACCATTCTCCGGAGGATGGAAAAGACCCTAGCTATGGACTAGGGCCCCCAACACACTCCAGGGGTTTCTGGGTATGAGACCAAGCAGTGAGAGCCATAGAAAAAGACCATAATGAGGGCCTTGAGTATATGACTTGGGTTCTTGGTCTTGGACCAAGCAGTAAGTCCCTAGATGTGTCTAGGGCCCTTGGATGTGTTCCAGGGAATCCTTGCTCAGTGCTTGGATTGATCCTTGGATGTGTTCCTTGGTGGTTGATATAAGTCCCTAGATGTGTCTAGGGCCCCTGGATGTGTTCCATGGAATCCTTTCTTAGTGCTTGGATTGATCCTTGGATGTGTTCCTTGGTGGTTGATATAAGTCCCTAGATGTATTCCAGGGAACCCTTGCCTAATGCATGGGTTGATCCTTGGTCTTGTACCTTGGTGGATAAGACCCTATATGTGTTCTAGGCCCCCCAGATGTGTTTTGGGGCAACCTGGTCTTTGACCATGTAGATCTTGGTGAAATACCGAGATGTGTTGATGTGTGATTCTCTTCCTCTCTCCCAGGATGGTCCATGAGACCTAGGAGTGCCTATGAAGATGGACATGACCACATTGTTGATGTACCCTCTTATGCAGTGATGA
>JZKD02S1674422.1:535044-547052 GCA_000966675.3 Picea glauca | reverse complement strand
CTAACAGGTACCCCCTTGTTGTTTTGATTTCCCTCTTGTTTTATGTGATTGGGGTTTTATATGTGTTTAGGGTTTTTATAATTAATATTAATATTCACTGACATTTTAATTAATATTTGTATTAATCAAATGTCAATATTTAATTATAATTTTAATTGTCCTAACCCCTCTCCCTAACTATAAATAAGACCCTACCCTCTAGCATTATATTTACACTCACACTCTCTCCTTATCACGACTACCTCAGTGACTACTCTCCTTTGTTGGTGCGGCCTCTCTTTTGGTTATCAGTTCGGATCTGAGTTTCCTTTGTTGGTGCGACCTCTCTTCTGGTTATCAGTTTTTTAGATCTGAGTGTTTTGGTCATGGCTGGAAGCTCCTCCTTGTTATCTGCTGGTGTATAGGGTGCATGGAACCCCTCTTCCTACAACTGTCAGATCTTTCTAAGCCATGAGGCCTCCATTGTGCTGTTGAACCTGTCTACTGGGCAGAGGTGCCTTCTCTTTAGCTACTAGACCTATCCCCTAGAGCTACAACCTGGGTATGAGAGTCACGACTCCCTCTCTTTGACTGCCAAATCTGTGTTTAGCAGTCGCGACCTCTCCTTCTGTCTGTTGCGTGGTATGCTGAGGTCCTTGTGGACGATTTCCATTTGCTGTCGAGATTTCTCTGTGGAGGGTTTTGTTGTTTGGCTTGTGGAGAGTCTGCTACCTTGTTGTCCAGAATTTCTGTGTGAAGGGTTTTGTCCTTTTTGGAGAGTCTGCTAACTTGTTGTCCAGTTTCATTCCTGTGCTATATCACTGTTTGTGGAGGGTTCTTTATTCTGGGGGTAATATTGTTTTCTACTTGGAAGTTTGTGGTTTATTGTTGTTTCTTTTGGGGGTCTCTGTCTTTAGCATAACTGTCCCACAATCCACATTGATAGAGATCAAATCCTAGAGGTTTGATCCATGAACCTAAACTAAATTCTGAGCATATTTACAGAGGCATACATCCACACATGTGACATGTACATCTATCATTGAATCAAGAGGTAAACTAAAAGTATATTTTTATACTCAGAAATCTTGTTGTTTCCAGATCTGTTTATATCTCTTCTTCTTTACGCTGATTTAGTGAACATAATTTTTTTTATAGCATTTTGTTTTTCAATTTTCCCTAATTCTAACAAGACCCCTTGAATTTTAATATGGGCATAAAACTTGAGTATAAAGTTTGGCCAACCTAGTTATGGTTGTGAGTGAGACTAATGATTTTCTTGTTTCTAATGGTAGACGGTATTGGTCTTGTAGTATAGAGTCATTATTGGGGTCTTAAAGAAGAGTATCTTATTCATACTTTGAGTTAGATTGGTGTAGGTATTCAATCATATTTTTTTTTTGTTTGGGTATTACGGACTTGACCCTTAGCCCGTGATTTAGAACATGTGATAGGGTTTGAAATGACAAGATTAGGGTTTTGGTTGGGATGACCAGGAGGAGCTTTGACCTATGGAGGCTCTAACTTTCCCTCTTCCTTGGCCCTTCTATCATAGTATAACCCCTTTCCCAGAGTAAATTATTTTTATCTTAATAGCCTCAACATGACTTGCAATGCTTCTAGCTTTAACAATGGCCTTTTAAAAAGTTCCAGTTCAAACAATTTTACCTTTGTTTGGAGCTCCAACAACAAAATGGAAATATAGATGCCCCATCCTTGATCTTGAGGAAGTTTGGTCTTGAACTTAATGCCGTGGAACTTCTTGGTAAATTTTTCAATAGTCACGCCCTTTTGGGAAAATGCATGTGATAAGTTTTATAAGGCTCATACTAGTTGTGATATGTCCTGAGTTAATGCGTTTACAAAATTGCTAAAATTTCCTTTAGGATTTTTAGCAACCCATCTTTTGCCCCATGTATGAACTACCCATTTAGATGTTGTCGTGCTACATCCAACTTATCCTCTTGGTCATACATGTGTTGTACCTTGAATATGAGTTTGAACTTTCTTAGTTGTGTATTCACTTCCACTTTGCAACCAAAGTCATACTATGGGATGTTGCTTTGAAGATTAAATTTTGGTCTTTGTTGGTTTTGTAACATTGGTGATCTTGGAGGGGTATTTCCTTCCATGCAAAAATGGTTTAGTTCCTCCTCATAGCCTTTATGATTGTGGAATGGGGACTTTGGGCCATGTTTCATGGGTATTTACCCATATCATATCTTTGATTTCTAATGCAAAATCCTTAAGACTTAAACGTAAATCTCCCTAGTTCACATATTGGCATTTTTGTTTTGACAATAATTTTTTTATTGTTTTTTAAAAAGAAGCACATAGCAAGAGAGAAAGATCAACCGACTCTAATACCAACTTGCAGTGGCCTTATAACCATATGGAACCACCATTTCAATAGAAATGTCAATAAAAGTGTGATAATAGAAAATAAACAAGAAACAATGTGGACACTTGCACACCTAAGGGTGGATTACACTTGCAAATCCATAAGAATGGAGGAATACATCTCTAATAAACTCTAAATTCTAAATGTTTGTATTGATAAAATGATATGAGATACATAAGAGAGGGGGAAAACTTTTATTTATAACAATAAATTGTTTTTTTTTTAACATATATAACAATATGACAAGTTCATGAGCATCCACCAAAATAATTCATGTACATAGAGTCTAATACCACCTTAAATTCAATGAAGCTCATTGTGATTGGGGTGCTCAATTGAGAGATATTACATATCCTTTGAATGAGAGGCCACGAGGAATGTTTTCTTAGCATCAAATGAATCCTCTGAAAATATTTTTGTTGTGAAAAATCCCAATGAGAGGCTCACTTAGTAGTGGGACATCAAGGGGGAGTTCATTAACCACAAGAAGTTGGTGTTTTAGAGTCAGAGTTTCATTGAGGATGGTGAGGTGGCCATGCAATCATGCCTTGATGTGGTCTTGTATATACTTTTGGAGGCCCAAGAAACGATGTGTAAGCGATCATCAACTTTGGATGACTTGAGAGCTCATGATTCTATTCATGTATCCATCAAGAGTGGTAAATCAAATAGTGGGCCTTTTCATATCCATTTGGAAATATTGTTCATTATCCCCGACACTTTGTTATTGTTGTAAAGGCCTTGGGCTATATTATTTTACATTGGGTTAACTAGGGCCTTATGAAAGGTATCCCTCTCATGCAATAGGGAGTTAAGCAATGTGGCATTTGTTGATTTGTGAATAATTCCTTCTTCATAGGATGAATATGAATCCTTGAAGAATACTATGGATTTTTTTTGGATATTCTCAATTGCTTTAATGGGCTTGAATTCTTTGAGCCAAAATTGAATGGTATAGACAAAGTCCTTAAGACTCTTTAGATTTGCTCGATTAGAAGAGTTGATCTTAGGTACATCCAAAGAAACTTTTCAAATTTCTTGATATTCCTTTCGTCTTTAAGGGGTTTGCTCAAGGATCTCCTGGACATGATCATCCAACATGTGGAGAATAAAATTTAGAAGTGGCTAGGGGTGTCAAGTTCCAAATTTGTAATACGATCTTGACATCTTGAAAAATCTCTCTTTAGTAGCCTTTGTGTAAACATGGAGGGTTAACTGGGAAACGTGCTTCAATCTTGTTATCTGGGAATTATAAGAGTCCACGTCTAAGCTATAAGGGCTTATAACATAGTTATCAACTTGATGAGAACTGTGATTTCAAAACAAGAACTCTAACTCTAAGAAGCCATATTTTTGCATCAAAAACACAAAAATCAACCCTGAATTGAAAAGTGGTGCTCCCATAATGATTTTTTTTCGGAGTTAAAATTACAACATTTTGTAAGCATGGTTTTCAAACCCCGTAATATTGCAAACACAAATTTTAAAATAAACCACCGACCTTAAAAGTGATGCTACAAATAACACAAAATTACAACTTGTTCGAAACCGTGGCCTTGACAACTGACATTGTTGTAACCAAAACCTTAAACTCAACTTTCAAATTGAAAAATGGTGCTACAAGTAGCACTCATTTTTTTTTGAGTTAAAATTACAGCTTGTTTGAAATCATTACTTTGACAACCAGTATCATTGCAACCAAAACTTTAATATAAATCATTGAATTGAAAAGTGGTGTTACTAGTAACACCTCCTTTTTATTTAGGACTAAAATTACAACTTGTTTGAAACCGTAGCCTTGACAATCAATAATGTTTTAACTAGAATATTAAAATCAACCCCTAAATTGAAAGGAGGTTCTACTTATTGATTCCCATTTTTTGGCCTAAAATTTCAACATTTTAAAACCATAATTTTTATAGTTCTTTTTTTTTGTAAATAAAAGTGGATCCTTGTATTAATAATCTCTGTAAGTTGTACAATGCCAAGTGTGAGCCCCCTGTTCTACCATAGAAGGGAAACCAAAACAGGTGGCTCTTAGATGTTTTGAGTTTGACACATCATCCTGTAAGCTAGAACTGTTTGAACAAAACTGCTTAAACACAATTATGCATCCTATCTACGTAAACAAAAATGTGTGTACAATATTTGGGTGGCATCTAAGACCAACGATTGATATAACTTCTATGAACAAAACTACATAAACAATGTAGGGGAAAATTGTGTGTCCTTCTAGCCTGCTGCGATAGTAAACTAAGAAATTAATCCTGCAACTGGAATTAATGAAGAGCAATAACCTGGAGATTTCACTCCATTGTCGAGTCTGGTTGTCCATGGATGTTGTAGACTGAGGTGAACCGCTGGCCGCATGTTGGGCATCTAGTTCCTCCTCCACCATACATCTACCATACAACATACAACTACCCTCGTAGTAGGGGTCTTGTGGATTGAGTTTTGGGGGGGCCAAGAGACTGGTGGCCAAAAGAATGCGCGTGCACGAAGGTGGCGCTTTCTCCTTAATCGAGCTTAGGCCATGGAGTAAACGAGGGGTGGACGGAGGAATGTGCCTGCACGAAGGTGACGCTTCCTCCTTCACTAGGTTGACACCATGGAGATGAAGAGGAGTGGACGAAGGTGCCTCCTGCGACCTCTGGTTGGTGTTCTGTGGGCTTGTGAAATGGGTAATGAGAGCTAGTTGGGAGGGGGAGAGTCGATTGCGTCGGGAGAGGGTGATGTAATAACGCGCGCCCCTCTTGGATTTCCCTCTTTCTATGGGCATGTTGGGAAGAGTATGGAGGCAATGGGTTGTGGGTAGGGAGGCAAAGAGATGGTGTTGGGAAAAGCGGGAGAAGGTACTGGTGGAATTGCAGAGAAGGAGCTTGTGAGGGCCGAGTGAGTGTAGCAAGAAGAGGGTATCAGAGCTAACACAATTACCTGGGTAGGTGGTGAGAGTTCCCAAGAGAAAAGCACAAAGGGCAACAATGTGGAAGCGCTCAGAAGAGTCGAAGAGCACTAACCAGGGTGGATGGAGAATGGAGGAATACACCAAAGCAAAATCTTGTTTGTTGCTGCACACCCCCGAGTTGACAACCCCTCTGGCCATTGAAGCCGAGTTGACAACCAACCTAGGCCTGGTACGCCTAGTCTGGCTTGTTCGCGCGACCATTAACCCGACATGTCTAGCCAGGCGCACTACTATAACTTTCCTCATGGTGCGAGCCATGCGAAAGTTAATGGTTGTGCGCTGGCGGCTGGGGTTAATAACTCCCTTGGCCGCTTGGTTCCATGTGTCCTCGGACTCTGTCCAAGTGGCACCCCATCCGGGGACCATAACTTTTATAGTTGACATCGTTGAAAAAAGTAATAAAAAAGAGAAAATGAAAAAAAAAAAACAAAGGAAAAACAAAATCGTGGGAAAAAACCCAAACTGATTTTTAAAAATAAAAGTAAAGAGAAAAACATTTTAAATTTTAAAAAGAAAAGATAATCTCAAAATATATTTTAAAAAATGCAAATTTAATAAAAATATTAAAAAATAATATAAAATCGTTTTTTAAAATATAAAAATACTTAATTTTTTTTTATAAAACTAATTTAAAAAAGTGAAAATATATATAACACACCTTTTAAGAAAAAGCAAATTAAAAACCAATTTAAAAAAAATTAAAGAAACCATTTAAAAAAATAAAAACAAAACAAGAAAATAAATAATAATAAAAAAACAAAAGTAAAACTATAGTGTGATTTGAGGGGGATTTATTTTTAAATTACACATAATTTATTTATTTTTTTAAATTCTATTTTAAAAAAAATATGTTTTTTTTTTCTTTTTTATTATAGTTTTTGGGTTTCTTCCTCAATTTTATTTATTTAATTAATTGTTTTGCAATAATGTGGATTTTTCAGGTTATGGTTTTAAAAATGTTGTAATTTTAAGTCCTGAAAAAATAGGATGTTACTACTAGTACTTCTTTCTTTTATACTTAAGAGTTGATTTTAAGATTTTGGTTGCAACATTGTCAATTTTTAAAACGATGGTTTCAAACACTAGTACATTGGACGCATATTCCAACAATTTTTTTTTTTTTTGACAAGAACGGTTAGAGTGTCTTAATCGGTTTCATGGCAAACCAGAATTAGAAAGTTACAAAGCTGAAGAAGGTTGGTGATCTCGGCCAACCTTCTTGTGAATAACTTGAGAGTACAATCCCACTTACTTCTTGAGCTAAGTCGAGAAAATGACAAAAGATGCATACATGAGTAAATTCTCACAAACTGTGAGCACAATAGGAGACAGAAGCAAAGCATTAAACCTAGGAGGATGAGACTTTCCCCTTAAAAAAAGAATCCAACTTTTTTTGAGAGCCTGAAGAAATGTTGGAGGCAACCTCCGTTTCTCTGCGTGCTTTGTTGGTCTTTCTCCCTCGGGTAAGGGGTGGAGACGAAACTGAAGTGTCTACCGTGTCAGGAGTTTCCATAGAGCTGCTGGAGGGGATTGAAACTAGACCTGCAGGGGCAGTGGGCTCCGGATTTGAGTCCCGATTTCCTCTCGCTGCTACTGACTCTGGAGGAATGGTTTTCGGGAAGCTTTCGTCTGTCGGATTTCCCTTGACCGCTGTTGATTCTGGATCTAGGGCTTCATCTTCCTTTAGCGCATCAAAGTTGTTTTTATTTTCTAGAGTAGCCTCTGCTGAATGAGTGGCCTTCGGAGCCTGGGGTGGGTCCTTTCGCCGTGGCTGCCTGCGTCTGTTAGAAACTGGCTGAAAATCATCTTCTTTGACTGGTCCCGGCTCCCCAGAGGCTTTGGGGCAGCTTTTTGCGAAATGACCGTAKTCRTGGCACCRRAGGCAYTTAAAAGGGATCTGCTCATAGTCCARCTCTTGGATATGGGACCARTCCCCCAGGGAGAKCTTAATAGCTTCCGGAAGGCCTTTCTCGAGGTTAACCTCAACACAAATTCGAGCGCAGGTAAACTGATCCCCTTTCGGCTCCGCACTGTCCAAGAAACGCCCAAGCTTGTTTCCAATGTCCTTCAGAGATCTTTTCCCCCAAAGATGCAAGGGAAGATGAGGCAGTCTAACCCAAAAAGGGGCTGCGGTGATTTCGACTCCGGGATCAAAGTCAAGTGTCCATGGGGCTAAGAACAACCCTCTTGCCCCCATGAAATAGGGTCCAGATCTGAAAACTAGATCTCGGTCCTCTGTCCTCGAGAAACTGAAGACAAAAAAAACCCTGCTTACTGCACATAAAGAGACTTCTCCCTGTATCAGTGACTTCCAGCGATCATCCATCCATGCCTCCACCGTTTTGGGGCTGGGCCATAACCCTGTAAACTTGTCGATGAGGGCATTTTCTGCTAGCAGGAGGGCAAGATTGCAGGGCTCCTCTGGAGATAGCTCCACCGAGGGGATCTCCTCCATCTTCTTGACAAATTTAGATGAGATAGACGGTTTGGATTTGGGTCTTGCCACACGGACTGGTGCTTTAAATGCTTCCAGAGTATCCTCGTCCATTTCGGCGGTCGGTTTTGGGGCCATTGAAGCACGACAACGGCCACCTACAAACAAGAAAAAACGCAGAGGCACGACCTCTGCTCAAACCCGCGTGCAAACCGTAATGGGGACGTTCTGCCCGCTGTAAATCGAAGAGGGGACGCTCTGTCAAGCAAATCGCTGGAGGGACGCGCTGATTCGGCTGCTCCTGACGGATCCGGGCTCCTGCAGACGAGAACCAGACCGGTGGCGGCTAGGGTTGCGGCCCTAGCCGCGTTGGCTTTCCGCCTCGCTTCAATCCGTCCATCTTCACATGAGGATTGTGCATATTCCAACAATTTACCAATAAAGGTTTGTCACAAAAACATCTCAAGTACGACAAAGCCTCCAGCTTGTTTTTCGTCCTGTCACAACCATCGCAATTGCGACGGACTATGGTTCCGTCGTATGCTCAATAGAACACTCTGTTATCGCAAGACAGACAAATAGCGTTCGTTGTACAATCGACAACCATTCAGTGCAAATCCAGTCTGTTTACATCACAAGTTTGTCATAAGAGCGACTAACCTACGACGAACATGGATCACACTCGATCAATGTCCACAACCATTGTCGCTGTAGGTTCCTCGTACGACTGACCAATGACCGTCACTAGTCCATCGAAAGAATGACTATTGTATGATGAACTTGGAGTACAATCGACCACTGTCCAAAGTCATTGTCAGCGTATATCTGTTGTAAGATGGACTATTCTTCGTTGTAATATCATCTATGTGTCACCGTAATATCAACTATTATGCGTCGTAAGATCGCCCTGTTCTTCACAAGAGCGACATTGTACCGACGAACTTGTTGTATTTCTGATAGTGGTTGAGTCGAACGTATAATGTTACATTACTCGTAAGATCGCACTATTCATCGCAAGAGCAACAATGTACCAACAAACTTGTTGTATTTTCGATGGTGGTTTAGTCAGACGACTAATGTTACATTAGTTGTAAGATTTCCCTGTTCATATCAAGAGCGACGATGTAGCGACAAACTTGTTGTATTTCCGATGGTGGTTGAGTCAGATGACTAACATTACATTAGTCGTACTATCAACGTACGCCTACAAGTTCATTGAATTTCCAACAATAATTTCATTAATTAAAAAATAATAATTGATTGGTGTATTTAGACTAGAAGGAAAATTGGTAATAGCAGTACCGCATTCAAGGTGACTAGTATAATTGCAATACTAATTTTGTTGTTGCTATGGAACGTTGCATCTTGGCATATATATGACAACTGAATTGACTTCAATGTTTAACATCAAATCCAAATAACTAAAAAAGTGGTTGTGATTGTATCAAAGCATTAATGAAATAAACTTCGCTAAAGTAAGATCAAAATATTAAATACAAATAATACAATCATACCAGGTTTCATCCAAAAGTGCAATGTGTCCCCCAAATTTTTGAAAAACCATGCACAACTCCTTTAATAAGTCTATCATGGTTGATATCCACTTCAATTTCCAAAGAATATAAAAGAAAATGTGGAAAGAAGACTAGAAGATACACCCAAATTTCCTTGTTGCATTATAAAGGAACAATACGCCTGGGTTTGTATATTAAGGACTTGAGTTTTGAAAATCAATATATAATCTCTGGCTTGCCTCTTTTATTGCAGAACAACAATTCAATTTTAGCATAACTATGAAGAATATAACAAAAAGGAGAAACAATGGAAACCTTCTCTACAAGATCGAGTATGTCTTGATTATCCACAAAATATATGTTACTCCAACCAATACCTTCCCTTATGTATTATTCCCGCTCCAACTTAAAGACATGATGCATCGCATGTACCGATTGTGCCAACAGAAATCAAACATCATTGAAATGTAGGGGATTGTAGAATGTCCACTATAAATATGGATAGATGAAAAAGGAAAGTAGATTCACTCCCAACATAGCTCAAGCATGAAAAAGTGTTTCCAAACTAGTTGAAATGATACTACAATGTTTCATTTGGAAGATTAATACACATTTTCTCAAAACTTCCATGAAAGGAAGAAAAATTATATAACCTCTAAATTAGGTGCTAAGAAATTGATACAAGAATCCACAATTTGTTCTACATTTTTTTACAATCTTAATGTATAATTTAGGTCCCCCTTTTAAGCTTGTTACAGGCTAGACATGGTTATGGTATATGCTTAAAATTTCCTTGTATTAAGGTTTGTCTCTCTTTCCATGCTTGCTAACTTTAATGGTGCTTGTTTCATGATTTGCAAGTAACAATCACATTTTGCAAGGACTATCTTCTGTTAATATTTTATAATTATGGATAATAGGCTATGAAATGTTTAATGCAATATTTACTTCTTTTGGATACACTTAGATAAGGGTCTCATCGTGTTTCTTGCTTAATGGGGATATGATTCTTCAAACATGCAATAAGTTATCAAATTAATGCAGAGGAAAAGAAAGAGAGCCTTCTCTGGAAAACAAGATAGAGAGATCTAGAAGTTCACCAAAAAGGGTTTTTGACTTGATCAAGGATGAAGAGAAATTGCTAATGGTTGAAGAAAACTGATTCTAATAGGGGTCACACATCTAAAAAATCTTAAACTTTAATTCAAACTAGGAATTTTTAAATTGAGTTATCATTTTTTCAAAGTGTTGCAATTTAATTTCCAATTGAAACTAGTATTGTGCTAAACATAACACCTGGTAAGTTTAGTTTATTTACATTATTATGACATTGGAAAAACAATGGAAAATGTTATAACCGTTGATGATTACAACTACTTGAGACATTCTCCAGGGCACAGACTGATTGAGTCGACCTGAGAGAGAGCCCCTGAGATGGGTGTGTGGTTGCTATCTGAGACATAACTGGAACATAGTGATGGCATCCTCCTTACAGAGAGTTGAGAAGAACTCTAGATGATTCTCCTGTGTAACACAATGAGAAAGGAGATCTGCTGAGTTGGACGTGCATGTGGTTGAGCACAAGGTGAACGTGTGAATTCCCATAGAGCTGGGTGCATCGTCATGAGACAAAGATGAAGATGATGTATTAGCCTCCTCTGAGCAGAGATTTGAGATGATGAACTCCAGATGACTCTCCTATGTAATGCAGTGGGAAAGAAGATCTGTTGAGTTGACATGCCTGTGGACGAGCACAGGTGAACGTGATCCTAGTGGCTGAGCACTAGTGAGAGTGGTTCTCCTATGTAATGCAGTGACATAGAGATATGGACATCCCTATGGATGTGCCCATAGTGGCTGAGTACTAGTGGGTGTATGAGATCCCTTGCTATATTGTTCAAGAGTCAGACCTACCTGTAACCCTAATTGTAATGTAAAGGGTACAGGTCGACCCACATTAATGTAATTGATAATCAATGTAAAAGATAACTAATTTGGTTATTATTAATTATATTGTGAGTTAGAGAGGTCAACCCCATTGTGCCAATAGACAATTATGTTGATAGGTCAAGTCTAATATAAGTAAAGGTAGATTCCCCATTGAGGAATCATATCTTTTGTGTGAGTTTGGAAATTTCAACAAGTACATCTTCTTGGGAAAAGTGCACACCTCTCTTGGGCGCTAGTCTTCTAGGGTTTGTAAGCACGCTCTTGTGTGCTAGGTTTTCTTGGTGGTGAAGGTCTTTCTCTTGAAGAATATAGTAAAGGATTGGTTTGGTTTTCTTCCCTTGTTGAGAAGGGTTTCCTAGGATACTTCTCGTGTACTTGTGCATGGTGTTTCTTCTTGTGATCTTGGTTGCTGCAACAAATTCTCTATGGTTTAAGTAAAATACTAAAATATAATGAACTTCATGCTTAAGCCTAGCTTATTGAAAAATCAACAATAACTTTATGGGCCAAAATGATGGACAATGTTATGACATTATTATTTACTCAATTATAACAAGAATAACTGACCTGCATAATTTTGTGCACTAATGTGATTGTGTAGCCTGATTGAATCAAAAAGTCTGAGCTAGCACCAACAAGATACCCTGCAAATGCCATAAATTCCCATGGAATGGCACTGAACCATGTAGCTTGTTTTAAATTTCAGTAAACACATGCATGAAATGGCAAGTGACTAAAATCAGTTGGCTTTGAAATATATATATA
>JZKD02S1674422.1:501963-535000 GCA_000966675.3 Picea glauca | reverse complement strand
ATTGTTAGAATTTTAAATTTTCCAGTTACACAGTTACAATTACTTAATCCAATAGCAAATGTAGTAGGATCACTGAAAGATAGAAAATCACAAATACAATAGAACACAAATATTATCCTGGGAAACCCTCGTGGGGGAGAAAACCAAGCAACCAAAATCCTCAATATAGATTCCTTCAGCCAGTACAATGATGCACTATAGCTCTCCAAGAAAGACCAAGACCAAAACACGAAAAAAACCAATCTCCAAGACTTGTGCGCTAGACAGCCTTATGCACTCCAAGATGCATAAGAGAAGTGTGTGTGTGTGAGTGTACAAATGAGAGGAACCTATCCTCTATTTATACACAACAATGTCTCTTGAAGAGACATGACTCTTGACCTAACTAACTAATAAAAACAGGGTCGACTAGTCACAATGGGGCTTTTTACAATTATAAGTAAAATACCAATAATATAATAATTTATGTTGAGTTGAATTGTATAATATAATTACAGCAACCTTTTAAAGTTTTGACCAAAACAAATATACAAGAATATATTCTGTATTTAAACTAAAAATACTAACACTCCTTCTTAACTAGGAAGGTATAATTCCAGACACAGACTCCAAGTATGAAACCACACGAGCTCACATCCATTGACTATTGAACATGCAAATCTATACATCCTCGGATATCCAAAGTGCATCGTGACTTCACCCCATGCATTCAAGGTCTATGGGTAGCTCTTAATAGCTACAACATGTCCCCATGACATCCATTTCCCTACAATGTATCAATACCTCATCATGTGCACCCCTGTCTCAAAGCCAACCCTTTTTCATACTGGATGAGATCCACCAGACTCAGTGCCAACCTTTTTTCATGTTGGATGAGATTTTTCCATACTCAGTGCCAACGCTTTTTCATGTTGGATGAGTTCAACTTTCCACTCCCTCTGAAGAGGGACCACACCAAGGTTGTCCCTGAAGTACTCGAACTTCGTCCTTGACAACAGCTTGGTGAACACATCCGCAACCTGATCCTCGATAGTCTCGAATTGGAGCCTCATTGCTCCCCTCTGTACCATATCCCTGATATAGTAGTATCTAATATTGATATGCTTCAACCTGTCATGGAATACCATGTTCTCTGAAAACTTCATGCAACTATGGTTGTCATACCAAATGCAGGTTGCCTCCAATCCGAGACCAAATAACTCAGACAACAGCTTCCGAAGCCACACTGCTTCTCTTATCGTTGCACATGCTGCCACATACTCAGCTTCAACCATACTGAGTCCCACACAAGACTGCTTCCTACTACTCCACTAGACCATACTGGAGTCAATACTGAAGTAGTATCTTGAAGTGCTCTTCCGATTAGGAATATTGTCGACCCAATCTGAATCTGGGTATCCATTAAATCGAAACTCATATTCAAATCTATACTAGAGACCATGATCTAGAGTACCCTTAAGGTATTTCAACACATATTTTGCTGCAACCAAATGAACCTGTCTGGGCTGTTCCAAATGATGACTCGGGGTGTTCACATCAAAACATATATCCAGTCTTTTGTTCGTCAAATACAACAATGAGCCCACTATATGCCTGTATAAGGTAGAATCCACAATCTTTGAAGTTGTATCTTACAACAACATTAGATTTGATACCATTGGGGTAGCCATGGCCTTACATTCGAACATCTCGAACCTCTTCAATATTTCCACAACATACTTTCCTTGATTTAGGAAAATCCCATCGGATCTCTGCCAAACTTCTAGTCCCAAGAAGTAGTGCATCATTCCTAAATCTTTCATCTCAAATTCTGCAACCAATTTTCTTTTACACTCAATGATGAGCTTTTTCGCACCTGTTAAAAACATGTCATCTACATACATCATTAGAATCACCAGTTCACCATCCTAAACCTTAAAGTAAAGGTTAGGATCTACACTGCTCTTGGTAAAACCCAAGCTCATCAGAAAATTGTCAATCCTACCATACCATGCTCTAGGTGCTTGCTTCAATCCATATAAAGCCTTCTTTAATCTACACACATGAGTCTGCTTGTCGTGTGTCTCGAATCCAAGTGGTTGCTCCACATAAACTTCCTCTTTTTTTTCACCATTCCAGCATGTTGTCTTTACATCCATTTGGTGCACCTTCCACTTCATCATAGCGACCAATGAAAGTATAGGCATGATTGAGGTATATCTTGCTACGGGAGAAAAAGTCTCTTCATAGTCAATCCCTTCCTTCTGAGAGAAACCTCGGGCCACAAATCTTGCTTTATATTTTTCAATACTTCCATTAGCTGCGTGTTTTGTCTTGTAGATCCATTTCAAACTCACCACATATTTTTCCTTTGGTCTGGGAACCACATCCCATACATCATTCTACATAATGGACTGGTATTCCTCTGTCATGGCATTTTTCCATACTTGATTTTCTGCAGCCTCTTCATAACTGGAAGGTTTTGCATTCATTATGTCACACAAGCATGCCACATAGTTGGAATACAACTTCAACTTCTTACTTTTCCTGAAAGATTTCTCTGGGGCACCAATTCTTTCTAAATCTCTGATAAGTTATTGTGCCCAAGCTGGTATTCTCTTGCGAGAAGGTATCTCGGCTGGTTTATGAGGTTCTACCATGTCATGATCCTATGGAATGACTTCCTCTTGTTCAACTTCCTCTAGAACTTTAGGAACTTCATTCTCTTCTGCATGTACCTCTTCTCCAAAGATCTGTTTGGATTTACTGAAAGTTGCATTCTCATTGAAGGTTGCATCTCCACTGATCTTCACTTTTCAGTGACTGGATATTCTTGTAAGCCTTCGATGTGTCACTGTAACAAAAAAATATGCCCTTTTTTCCGGAAGGGTCCAACTTTGTCCTCTTTTCCTTGGGGATGTGAACAAATAAAGGGAATCCAAATATTCTGAAATGGCTAACTTCTGGCTTCTCTCCTAAAAACATCTCCTCGAGTGTCTTGTTTTCAAGCACCTTGTGGGGACTTCTATTTTTCACGTACATTATCGTCTTCGCTGCTTCTGCCCACAAATGCATAGGAAGATATTGATCATGGATCATGGCCTTTACTGCTTCCATAATCGTTCGGTTCTTCCTTTCAACTATTCCATTCTACTGAGGGTTATAGGGAGTGGAAATCTCCCTCTTAATCCCAACTTCCTTGCAATACTCCTTGAATTCTTTTGAGGTGAATTCACCTCCATTGTCTGATCGAAAGATCTTTATATTCCGCTCTGTCAAGTTTTCTACTAGAGCCTTGAACTCTTTGAATTTGATAAAAACTTCATTCTTTTCTTTTAACAAATAAATCCAAGTTTTACGTGAGTAATCATCAATGAAAGATACATAATATACATACCCACTTAGTGAATTTCTTGACATCAGTCCACACACGTCTGAATGTACGATGTCCAAAACTCCTTTGGCTCTGCTATCGCTATTGGAAAATGAGTGCTTCACGTTCTTTCCTTGTGCACATCCTTTACACACTCCATCTAGTTCTGCTTGGGTTTTTGGAAGATCTGTCACCATTTTGCTCACAACCGGAGGAGCTTTATAGTGTAGGTGAGAAAATATCCTATGCCATAGTTAACTAGGATTCACAATATCATGAACCATTGCGGAGTCTGAATGTCCTTTTAATTTGTAGAGTCCTTCTTCTTCAACTCCAATGACCACTGAATCATCAAGGGTCTTTCCTCTAGGCCACATAAGAACTTGACCATCAATAAATGCTACTCTAAATCCTTTCTTGTCCAATGTTGAAATTGAGAGAAGGTTCTTCTTTAAATCTGAAACATAGAGAACTTCCTTGATATTCATTGGCTTGCCTAAGTTTAACTTTTAAGAAGCTTCTCCAACACCTTTGATTGGATACTGATAGCCATCACCCAATTTCACCTTGTGAGGTGAATCTTTATGAATACGGTTAGATAAGGAGTCTTCATAACCTGTCATGTGCTTGGAAGCACCACTGTCTATCAACCAAGTGTCGCTTCCATGAGTAACAGTACCTGTGAGGGCTGAGATAAGAACATAATCCTCATCACTTGATTCATATTTCTTTGCAACCTTCTTGGGAGGCTCATCATCTTCAACTGTGTGAGCTCGATGCCTCTTACTTCCTTTCTTTTTCTTAATTTCCATAATGAGGGGGAAATCCCTAGCAAAGTGTCCAAATTCCTGACAACAATAACATTTGTTCTTTGAGTTGTCTCTTTGACCCTTCTTAAAATTCTTAGGTAAAGAATGCTCCTTCTTGTTCTTTCATTTCCTGGTGTGGGTGGCTAGGGCTTGATCTTCATCTGTCATGTTTTCTTCTCTTGCAATTGTCCTAGCTTCTTCCTGGTTACAATCTTCCCAAAGCCTATTGAACTTGGGAAGCTTTTTCCTTGATAAAATTCCTTGGATGAATGCATCCCATGACCTTGGGAGGCCATTCAAGGTAGTCATCACCATCTCTTCTCCTTGTACTAAGTCACCAATGACTTCTATCTTCTCCTTGATTTGATTCACTCTTGAGAAGTAGGAGTGAATGGTTTATGAGTTCTTCATTTTCACATTCTTCAACTGAGATCTCAGAGTCATTCTTCGGTTTATGTTGCTTCCATGTCCTTCTTATATTTTCCCTTAGCTTCATCTCCTTGAGGTTCTTGAACCTCTTCTATAATGAACTTATCCCATTCATGTTCTTCAAAAAGGAGGTATACTCTATACCTCTGGGACCTGAAGTTGTTAGCTCCATCTAGCTTCTCATCGATTTTTGTTCTGGTAGTCATCCCTCCTAGGACAACACAGAAATATGACCAAAATTGAAAGAGTGAACTTACTAGTAGGTGCGCTCTGCTAAGGCGAGCTGCTTAGTGGTCTTGCTTTGTAAAAACCCCCCCAGAAACTAGAAAAACATCAACCTTAGGGTTTGGGTGAAACCCTAACTGCAACAACTGTAAACTAGAAAACTGGTCCACTGGAAAAGTGTGTTAGGCTAGGGAGAACCTCCCGATGTTCTTGGTTTGTTCGAAAACTGTCTCTAGACTGAAAATGGCTCCCTTTTAGGCTTCTAGACCTGCAACTGGATTCTATTCAGGCCTGCTTTGATACCATGTTAGAATTTTAAATTTTCTAGTTACACAATTACAATTACTTAATCCAATAACAACTGTAGTAGGATCACTGAAAGATAAACAATCACAGATACAATAGAACACAAAGATTATCCTGGGAAACCCTCGTGGGGGAGAAAACCCAACAACCAAAATCCTCAATATAGATTCCTTCAACCAGTACAATGACGCGCTATAGCTCGCCAAGAAATACCAAGACCAAAACACCAAAAGAACCAATCTCCAAGACTTGTGCGTTAGACCTCCTTATGCGCTCCAAGATGCACAAGAGAAGTGTGCGTGTGAGTGTACAAATGAGATGAACCTACCCTCTATTTATACACAATAGTGTCTCTTTAAGTGACATGAATCTTGACCTAACTAACCCATAAAAACAGGGCTAACTAGCCACAATGGGGCTTTTTACAATTATAAGTAAAATACCAATAATATAATATTTTTTGTTGAGCCAACTTGTATAATATAATTACAGTAACCTTTTAAAGGTTTGACCAAAATAAATATACAAGAATATCTTCCATAGTTATACTAAAAATATCAACATATATATCAATTGGGTTTAGCCCAAGTGGTTTGTATTGAGGGGTGTTTCCCCCCGCCACCCAGGTTCAATTCCCGCAAGTGACATGTTGAGCTCTTAAATGAGAAAACTATCGAAAAAGCCCGGCTTTCTACAAAATCTGGTTTACCTTGGGTACCATCCTCAAAATGAGGGGAAGTGTCTGGTGGGTTTCCCTAGGCTCTATTCCAAAGTAATATATATATATAAACAAAGTTTTTGCTCTCTTAGTAATTATATACTATAGTATGTTTTAATTTCTCATGCAATTTGAAATACATAACTCCTAAGAAATCTTGGACTAATTTTAATACAATATAGAAAAGTATCCATCACAATGAAATGCTTGCTTACAGTTTTGAAATACATTGGCATCCATGATAGAAGAACAAAATAACCCTGGAAATACAACAAAAATATTAGCTATAATGGCAAAGACATTAAGATAACAAACAAAAAATTCATTTATTGGATTGCTTACCCAATTATTCATAACATTTGCACTATTATCGCCCATGTTGGTATCTTAGAAAATAACAGACTACAAGGAGGCATTCGATTAGTAGTTTAGCTAGTAGACCTTGACCAAATACACTTCCTCTAATCTTGACCAAATACACACAAAGGAAATAACTCAAATGTTACATGAAATATTGTATTACTTTCAAGAGAGTTTGATAGGTGATCTAAGAAATCCAATATCACACTTCATAATTTCTAAATGAAGTAAAAAGTTGACTAATATAGCATACTCTCAGGTCAATATAGAAAGAGTGATTAAAAACTCTAGTGCTAATGAAACATGATAATGAAAATAATATATGGTTCAAATCAAACAAGTGGATATTGGGAAAATGTGTACATGTGTTAGATTTGGAAAAAATTATAGAGATATGGAGTTACCACACATTGATGTTCTCATGCCATGAAACAAATGGAGTCACCACATGGAAACACCTTCAAATACTTTAATTCCCCAAGTTTCTTTCTATTTGCATGATTACTATGAAATCCAAATGAACACCATTATGGTCTCTTCGAGGTGGCCTTCTGTTCTTTCTAATAAAACTTATGCTACATGGAGTCATGCTTTAGAAATTACCATTGTGCTATTTCTATGATTCAAGGATCCAACTTTTCTCTGTGGCTTATTTGGTGACCAGTCTTGTATTGCAATGGTGATCAATATCATGGTAATTACACAACAAGGGGAGGCTCCATATCTTTGAACTCAGATGATGATGATGATATTAGATATCTAGGGTATATTTACAAAATTAAGAAGCTTGGGATTTTATCCACGAGGCTTGTTGGTTGGAACCCAAGGTTTAGGAGGTCCTTGAAGGATCTTGACTATTTGGCCCTCGAAAACAATAAGCTAATGTGTATCATCTCCATTGAATTTGATAACATGATCCAAATTTATGAGATGAATTTGAGTGTTAATGAGCTTATAGGACTCGTGCCTTTCTTTTCTAGTTTTATAAAGAAAATTGTTATAAAACTTGGGCTAGAAGATAATTTTGGGATTTGTTATGATCCAAAGGCAACAATCAGTGTGCTATAGGAGCAAATAATATAAATTATTGCTTCAACATGTATAATCCATAATCTATTGTGCAATATAACAAGCTATAATTGCCAATTTTCAGATCAATTAGGAATACTTTTCTCTTTGAGGAAGGAGTCTTCCCAAAATTGTACATATGAGTGGATTAATGTAACACCCTTGTTTCCCCCAATTTGTAATTAATCATTAATTAGGATTACCATGCTGTGGCATAAGAACATTCTAAATGTATCATTGTTAAATTTCCAATAACTGATTGTTGGGTGGGTGAAGCCTTGAAGTACGAGCCATGATATCTCTAGAGGAAACAATCAATTAATGAAGGAAGGACTGGTGGTTGAATAATCAATCACCCCCATGAATGAAAGCATGGTCTGGTTGAGGAGACAACATGTTATCATCCTGAAGTACCACAGAGACCTACAGACCCATGCTGACCTGAGCTTCCTTCTGACAGAAGGAACATGACAGGTCAGGAATCTTCATGAGGAAGGAAGGTAAGAATAGACACACATAAACAGTAGGAAGAGGGCTAGAGGAGGAGACACCAGACGAGAGCGCAAGCACAAAAGGAGATGCGTGAACCAAAGAAAATACAGAGGACGATAAATTGCAGAGAACACAACATGAAGAACCAGAACACGAGCTTGATGTTGAGGAAGCATCTGATAAACCTTGCAGGGTTGCCGTGACAGAGAGAGTCTCTCCGAGAGATGGCATAAATTTCCTAGTGATATCATGGCTTGGCACGGGGGTGGACAGAGTGCTAAGAATGAATGCTTCTGAGCCTATGGTTGGGTGGAAAGGCACACACCCACAGTCAGTTAGTTGGCTGCAACCTGTAATAGATAAGTATTCTCATACCCTGTGTAATCGAGTTGTAATTGTGTAATAAAGTTGGATATATTGTGAATGTTTTCAAGGATGTGCATGTTTTCTTAATGGTTATACTGTGTCCCTTTATTTCCATTTGATTGTGAATTTAAGCAAGGAAGGAGTCTGTTAATCTTAGGAAAGGTAGTGCAACTATGCGTGGAGTCTCTGCAAGGCAGGCAGAGGCTGAGAACCTCTTAAGTTCTAGATTTGATAAATGAGTGCAAGGGGTGCGCGAAAGATCCTTCTAAGTGTTAAGTTCAGGCGAAATAACGCAAAGCACCTGAGCAGTTCAGAGCTGACGAAGCTCAGGAAATATAGTGAGATTCGAGTCTCGAAAAAGGAGATCCCTTCGTTTGGAAGACAAGCGAACGAGATCCGTTCGGGAGGAGCCGAAGTCCTTCACGATCGTTGGATTGGGAGAAGGAACGCGGATGTTAATTCTCTGAGTCCTTCGGACTTCGTGGGCCAGGTGAAATCGACGTGTTCGTCGTTAAAGAGGTGAATCCTTCGAAGTTCCGAAGTCCTGATGTTAATCTGGGCCATAGATCTGAGGATGCCCGGGAGCTATCCCAACCGTCAGATCTATGAGGTAGTCAGCCTAGCGTTGACTGCTTCTGGAGAATAGGGGTTTAGTAACACCAAAAACCCAGAAGGACGAAGTCGTGAAGTAATGTGGATCGTGGATCTATGGATCCTTCAGGATCCCTCTCGACCGTTCGATCGAGGGAAAGTGTGCATCACGTGGAGAGCACGTGGGGATGCACATGTTGAGTGACGGTGTTTCCAAGTGTGGCGCAACAGTGGGACCCTAAGAGGAGGTTACAAGACGTCGATCTGGGGTCTACATGGATATATCAGGACTGTCAGATCTAGGTCGTGGTCATCTCGACGCTGACCAAATCCGAGAGATTTCAGTCGAGGAGTGAGTTAAACTCCCGAAGCCCCAAAGGCTGGAGTAGATCTCGACCGTCCATTATAAAGGACACGTGGTGAAAAATCCTTTAGTCCGGATACTGGACACTCCAGGATTTAATAGGCGGGGAGTAGGTGAAATCGTCGAAGTCCTGAAGTGCCAAAGTCCATCCTAGCCATTGGCCCCAGGAGACACGTGACACCAGATCATGTACTCCAGATGTTTAACACCCTGGAAGGAAGCAGGTGTAGAAGGTCGGAGACTTCCGAAGCCGCAGGGAGACGGAGGAGATCTGAACCGTCCTTCAACCGAGATGCTTGTTAGTAGATCGTTAACTCTGAAGGAGAGCCATTCCGGAGGATTTGAAGCTTGGTGCTTCAAAAATCCCCGAAGCCCGGAGTAACAGAGAGAATCTCAACCGTCCATCATATGGGGACACGTGTCAACGGATCGTTAACTCTGGAGGAGAGCCACTTCGGAGGATTTGAAGCTTGGTGCTTCGAAACCCCCCGAAGACCAAAGTCCCAAAGCCATCGCAGCCGTCCCTTGGAAAAGGACACATGGCTGGAGATCATTTACTTCAGAGGTTTAGTGCTCTGGAGGAAAATGGATTGTGTGAAGCGAGAACTCCCGAAGGCCTAGAGGCCGGAGTTCCCCTGAGTTGTTGATCTTAGAGGACAGGTGTCTGAATATTTGCCACTTCGGAGAAAAGTCACTCCGTAGGAAAGCTTGTGGCAAGAGGCGAGAACTCCTGAAGGCCGAAGTGTTGGGGTTCATCCTGACCATTGATAGTGGGGGACGAGTGTCTGGAGATCTAACACTCCGGAAGGATTGCACTCTGTAGGTTTGCGTTGGTGAGTACTTTGGAACTCCCGAAGTGCGAAGCCCCGAAGTAAATCAGAACCGTTGATGTTCTGTGGACGCGTGGCGTAAGATCGCACAGTGCATAGGTTTAGCACTCCAGAGGTTTTGTGAAGAGGAGTTTCAGATTTCACCGAAACCTGTAAGCTCGAAGTTATCGTGGGCCATTGATCTCGAGAGAGAGTGGGGACCGTTGATCCCTTCGTGTCAATTCGAAACTTCGCTACTTCGAAGTTCAAAGGAATTGGCGTGTGGTGGATTGAAAACATCTGGGGCCCGAAGTTCTGAATCGTCGGAATAGGCACCTATGGTCTTGGCATTCGGTCATATCTCGTGTTCGTATGCTATGGTCTCTGAAGAAAATGGGCTAGGCCCTGATTTCAAATTTGGAGGCCAAGGTCTCGAGCGTCGAATTTCCTCACTAGTCGGTGTGTTAGTCGAGGTTCAAGCCCAATCGATGGATTGGTTGGCGAATGGATCTTCACCATAGGTTTAGGAGCGCTGGAAGCTACGGGATATCGAAGAAATGGGGATGAACTGTTTTGAGTTGGATCTACGTGGAAGCCACATGGCCCCGACCAATGAACACTCGAGGAACTTGGGAAGGGTATATCTTCGAGTTCTGAGCTCAGTTTTGAGCATGGCGACCATGGTTGGAAAGACCTGGATGAGCAGAACATGATAGAGACCTTAGATGGAGTATTTGATTACTTGAGGAGACCGAAATTTTGATGCCTCGTTCCTTAAATTGCTAACTAAGGGGTTGGGTGTGTTACAAATTGGTATCAGAGCATGGAAACAACACTTGGCTGCTTGGGCTCATGCACGAGTTGCATAAAGAGGAGTCCTTTGGGACTATGGATAGTTCCCATAAAGAGGAAAGGTGAGATGGGTAAATTCCTATGGAAGTTGAGGCAAGAAGGATTTCTTTTCAACTGATATAATATAAAAGGGAAAGTGACCCTGGTTGGTTATTTCCATAAAGAGAAGGCAACATCAGTATGAGTTATGACTGTGAAATTAGTCATGTAAGCGATTGTAATCTCTAACTAAAGAACACTAATGATAAAAATAAGCTAGCATGATGAAGACTTAGTTGTGTCTGTATGCTTGAGTGCATGGATTTAATGCATTGTGAAGCTTCTTGATATGAAGCCTGATATTAATACCAGTTAGGTATGAATGATATTAAATGTGCAAGTGATTCATATGTATGATGTAAGAGTATAAGTATACTAAAGGCACAATATGGTTTCCCTGATGAGTGAAATGTGAAGCAAGCATAGCACTTGCCAAGATTGAATGAATACCATGAATGTATGGTTGACTCCATTCTGAAGAGTCATGAAAGTTTTGTTTTGAATGATAGCTTAAGGGGAATGTGCTCCATTTCCCCAGGAAAATCCAGTACAAATAGATGCAAGAGTAAACGCGCAAGGATGCTCTGTTGTCAAGATAAGAGGCAAATGATTATGCCTTGAGAATCACATAAGAATGATTTTGAAAATCATGAGTTGAATAATTTTAAAGTAGAGATGTATGTAGGCTGTGAAATATACCCATGACAACTACACACAAACTTTTGATTATGCATATGGTTGAGTACATCATGGATGTAAATTAACAAAACTAGAATATGTATGGATATATAATTTGGGTGCATGATAAGGATGCATGTTTATATTCCTTATGGAATATTTGGTAAACAACTGAAGCTAACTCAAGGTTGAGGCCATCACATATAGTGATGGATATGCAATAAGGAAGTTGCATGTTGAAGGAGTTCCATGTGGAGGAATTGTGTGAAGACTTTGTCAAGAGAACATAGTCACAATCTTAATGATTGCTGAGAATTAAGCAGTGAGATACAAGCTTATATATATATATATATATATAAGAATCCTGGATTACATTTTGAAAGCATCATGTAATGAATAAAAGACTAATAAATGAATATTGACCATTATGATAACCGAATGGTGATGTGTAGGATGCACAGGCTCATGATCCATTATAAACAAAAAGTTTGCTATCAAAGCATGTTGTTGTATTCAAAAGGGTTAGGGTGAGGCCTAACCAAGACTTCTCAAGGAAAAGAGCAGGGAGATCCCAACAGGGAGTAAATTTTAAAAAGCAAAGAAAAGGAAAAAAGGAGGAACACTTTTTCAGCCATAAGAACTTTGAATTGCTTACAGAGTTGTTGGTCTTAGATGAGCAGGATGTTGTGGAAAGATCGTTGGAGGGACTTAAGAAGTCCCCAGGAAGCACCATTGATAAGGTGATATCAGAGAGGGCGACGACAACTAGAACATGTATAAAAAATGTTCATGCCTATGTGGCACAAGGTATGAAGGGATTGGGTAAGAATCCCTTCAGAAATGATTTATTGTCTTAATGTTATGCACAGAATTTTGAAAGGCAATTGTATTCCATGGATACCCAAGTAGGGTATGATTAAGGAAGGAGAACCCGAATGATGTAGGTGTGAACCTATGGCAGTAAAGACTGATTGTATGATGCAAGAGCATCTGAACCAAATGATCTCTTTTGACTCAAAAGGCCAAAAACCTTTACTAAGAGATTGTAGAAATCCCTTCGATTGGCGATAGGTCAAGATCACAGTCGTCAAATCGAATTCACTATCCACTGGAGTTAACGGGTCAAACACCAGTGGTTTGATTAGATCGACGGTCCAGGATCATCGCGGATCACGAAGGTGAAATTAACGGACGTGCTAGTTCACGGCCCGTAATCAACCAACGTCGTTGATCTCGTCGAGGTGGAAGATCAATGACCATGATTAGATAGAGTCGGGAAAACACTTTCCAGATTGGACCCCGCAATCACTATGAATCGTCGATCTATGAACAAATATTGATGGTTGGGAATCATTGCAGAGCGCGAAGGCGAAATTTAAGGACGTGCTAGTTCACGACCCGCAATCAACCAACGTTGTTGATCTTGTCGGGGTGAAGAATCAACGACCATGATTAAAAGGAGTCGGGCGAGCACTTTGCAGATTGCAGAGATTGAACTCTCTGATAAAGAGCAAGCTTATTGAGATTCCGCAGTCGCTGTGAACCGTCGATCTATGAACGATCGGTGGGAGAACCGACAAGAAACCCGCACGTTAATGCCGCGTAAAACTCGTACTGTGATTAGGTTTTGTGGTTGAATTTAGCACATCGAAGCTCCGTGTCAACCTAAATCCTCGATCAAACACTTATGAGTTGGAATTATTATTATCTGGAAATCGTGTGGTTTAAAATCGATTGAGGGATAAGATCGACAACCCGCGATCATTGCAGAGATTGCATATGCACACGGGTTAACGTCGATACTTGTCCCCATAATTTAAATTCAATATAGTGTTGTTTTGAGTTTAGGATCCGATCATAGATCGGACGACCCGTATTCATTGTGGAGATCGGAAGGAGAATTAAACTACTAGCTAGTTGAGGTTCCACAATCCCTTACAACCGTTGGATTTCGGGGAAAATGGATCTACATCGTCAATTTGTAGATAAGGGGTTTAGCCAGGATCATAATGCTTGGACATGGGAGCTGAAAGGATAGTGCCTGAAAAGAATAGAGATGAGGTCACAACTCTCGGTCGCATGGAGAGAAAACGGAGTTCCTCTGGGCCATTCAAGGAAGATAGAGTTTAACACTCTGCGTTAGACTGTGGCCACGAGGACTGGTTCTATGTGAATAAAGGTGCTCATAGCTAGCACATTGCATGGAATTGCTTCGAGGAAGTGCATGTTTACATGAAAGGAAGATAATGAACCTTCCATTGAGGACGGAGGACCTTCCAAAAATTTTACTTACATTGTATGGATGTCAAAGGAAAGAAAATTTGGGTGACCATGAGTGTGGGCACCTTGGTTACTAATGAAGGAAGAATGTTGGGGCGCATTCAAGAGAAACATTTAGTTTCATGTGTGCTGATTTGGAATTGTGATTAGCATGTAGCAGAAAGCATAATCTTGTTGTAAGAGTGAACGAGGAGAAATAATCCATATGGTGAAGAGGTTGGTTGAAATCCAACACACCATAGCAGGGTGCTTGTCATCAAGTGTGACAACTTGAAGATCAATGTGAGGGTGCATTGGGTATGAATGTGGCCATGAACATTGGCACATTGATTAAAGTCATTTAATATTTGAATTGCACTTGGAAAATTTAGTATGTTGATAGGATGCTTACATAATAATAATATTTTCCTTTTTGCTTTATATACCCTGAATAAATGAAAATGACTTAGACTGTTAGTATGCATCATATGAAAATATAGTGTGCATGAAAACTAACAATTTGTTTAGCTAAGGAAAGTTGACTTGCAGGAAGAAAGAGTCTTGGATATGGTAATGTTGTAAGCCCATAAGGAAGACCGATTGCCTGGTGAGCTAAATTGCTATGGTGAGGAAAGTCCCATGCTGGTGAATCTGGTTCTGTGTGGAACATATATGAAAATAAATGAAGAAATTGGAAATATGTGGGTGACAGATTGTCATAAAATTCTGAAATTTAGAATTGTGATGATGTCTCATGAATTTTGTATGCCTATGATACAGGTGAGAAGAAAAGATTTGTCAAGAAAGGACTGATGAAGGTTATCTGACTGAAAAGCATGAAAGAGGCCACTGTTGAGACATGAGAACCTTGTCGTAAGTCATGATCGCTTGGAATATGTTGTGTTGAGGTAACACAAGCCGGAGGGATGCCTCAACAGAGCAAGTCTGAGGGACGCCTCGACTATAAAGCTCGATGAAGTCTCTGAAATTCTTCCTGTGCGAGAAAGCCTTGGCAAGGAAAGATGGATCACCCGAGGAACTGTATAGAAGAGAAGGGGATGCTTGAGCCTGGGCCTGGAGGGTGAGTGACCGCAAGGAAGAGGAGACTTTGATATTCCTTGTAAACTATTGATTGGGATCATTCACACAATGGGTATGTTTGGGAAAAACAATTAGCCTAGATAGTAAGACAACCATGTGGATGCAAACCCACGAATTGCACAGATAAGTATTGTGCTAGATTATGAAATTTTCCTCTTGAATTTTGAACAATAGTAAGATGTTTTCGCATAAAATTATGATTAATATGCTTGTTGTCCCAAAATTATTGAAGGCAGGTGACAAAGGCCAAAGGTCTAGAAAGGACCTGACCAAGAAAGAGGATCAAGATTTCTGAAATAGTTGAATGAGAAAGGCATGACAAGTGTTACTAAGAAAGAACACCGAGGACAATGTTCCTTTTAAGGGGGAGGGTATTGTAACACCCTTGTTTCCCCCAATTTATAATTAATCATTAATTAGGATTACCATGTTGTGGCATAGGAACATTGTAAATGTATCATTGTTATTGCCAATAACTTACTGTTGGGGGGGTGAAGCCTTGAAGTACGAGCCATGCTATCTCTAGAGGAAAGAATCAGTTAATAAAGGAAGGACTGGTGGTTGACTAATTAACCACCCCCATGAATGGAAGCATGGTCTAGCTAAGGAGACATCAGGCTATCAGCCCGAAGTACCATAGAGACCTACAGACCCAGGCTGACCCGAGCTTCCTTCTGACAGAAGAAACATGATAGGTCGGGAACCTTCATGAGGAAGGAAGGTAAGAATAGAAACACAGAGACAGTAGGAAGAGGGCGAGAGGAAGAGACACCAGACGAGAGCGCAAGCACAGAAGGAGATGCACGAACCAAAGACAATACATAGGAAGATAAATTGCAGAGAACACGACCTGAAGAACCAGAACGTGAGCTTGATGCTGAGGAAGCATCTGATAAACCTCACAGGGTTGTTGTGAAAGAGAGAGTCTCTTTGAGAGATGGCGTAAATTCCCTAGTGATATCATGGCTTGGCACGGGGGTGGCCATAGTGCTAAGAATGAATGCCTCTGAGCGTATGGTTGGGTGGAAAGGCACACACCCATAGTCAGTTAGTTGGTTGCAACCTGTAATAGATAAGTATTCTCATACCCTCTGTAATCGAGTTGTTATTGTGTAATAAAGTTGGATATCCTGTGAATGTTTTCAAGGATGTGCATGTTTGCTTAATGGTTATACTGTGTCCCTTTATTTCCATTTGATTGTGAATTTAAGCAAGGAAGGAGTCTGTTAAGCTTAGGAGAGGTAGTGTAGGTATGCACGGAGTCTCTGTGAGGTGAGTAGAGGCTGAGAACCTCTTAAGTTCTAGATTTGATAAATGAGCGCAAGGGGTGTGCGAAAGATCCTTCTAAGTGTTAAGTTAAGGCAAAATAGCGCAAAGCTCCTGAGCATTTCAGAGCTGACGAAACTCAGGAAAGATAGCGAGATTCGAGTCTTGAAAAAGGAGATACCTTCGTTTGGAAGACAAGCGAATGAGATCCATTCGGAAGGAGCCGAAGTCCTTCACGATCATTGGATCGGGAGAAGGAACACGGGCATTAATTCCCTGAGTCCTTCGGACTTCGCGGGTCTGGCGAATGAGGTGTGTTCGTCGTTAAAGAGGTGAATCCTCTGAAGTTCCGAAGTCCTGATGTTAATTTGGGCCGTAGATCTGAGGATGCCTAAGAGCTATCCCGACCGTCAGATCTATGAGGTAGTCAAGCTGGCGTTGACTGCTTCAGGAGAATAGGGGTTTAGTAACACCAAAACCCCAGAAGGCCGAAGTCGCGAAGTAATGTGGATTGTGGATCTATGGATCCTTTGAGATCCCTCTCGGCCATTCGATCGAGGGAAAGTGTGCATCACGTTGAGAGCACGTGGGGATGCATGTGTCGAGTGACGGTGTTGCCAAGCGTGGCACAACAATGGGACCCTGAGAGGAGGTTACGAGTCGTCGATCTAAGGTCTACATGGATAGATCAAGACCATCAGATCTAGGCCGTGGTCAGCCTGACATTGACCAAATCCGAGAGTTTTTAGTCGAGGAGTGAGTTAAACTCCCGAAGCCTCGAAGGCCGGAGCAGATTTCGACCGTCCATTATAAAGGATGCGTGGTGACAGATCCTTTAGTCTGGAGACTCAACACTCTGGGATTTATAGGCGGGGAGCAGGTGAAATCGTGGAAGTCCTGAAGTGTCGAAGTCCATCATAGCCATTGGCGCTAGGAGACACGTGGCACCAAATCCTGTACTCCAGAGGTTTAACACCCTGGAAGGAAGTAGGTGTAGAAGGTCAGAGACTCCCGAAGCCGCAGGGAGCCGGAGGAGATCTGAATCGTCTGTCAACTGGGACGCGTGTCAGTAGATCGTTAACTCTGAAGAAAATCCACTCTGGAGGATTTGAAGCTTGGTGCTTTGAAGACCCCCGAAGCCCGGAGTAACGGAGAGAATCTCAACCGTCCATCGTATGGGGACGCGTGTCAACGGATCGTTAACTCTGGAGAATTTGAAGCTTGGTGCTTCGAAAACCCTCGAAGACCAGAGTCTCGAAGCCATCGCAGTCGTCCCTTGGAAAAGGACACGTGGCTGGAGATCCTTTACTTCGAAGGTTTAGTGCTCCGGAGGAAAATGGATTTTGTGAAGCGAGAACTTCCGAAGACCTGGAGGTCGGAGTTCACCCGAGCCTTCGATCTCAGAGGACAGGTGTCAGAATATCTTCCACTTCGGAGAAAAGTCACTCTGTAGGAAAGCTTCTGGCAAGAGGCGAGAACTCTCAAAGGCCGAAGTGTCGGGGTTCATCCTGACTGTTGATAATGGGGGACGCGTGTCCGGAGATCTGGCACTCCAGAGGTTTGCGTTGGTGAGTACTTTGAAACTCCTGAAGCGCAAAGCCCCGAAGTAAATCAGAATCGTTGATGTTCCGTGGACTCGTGGTGTAAGATCGCGCAGTGCAGAGGTTTAACACTCTAGAGGTTTTGTGAAGAGGTGTTTCAGATTTCACTAAAGCTCGTAGGCTCAAAGTTATCATGGGCCATTGATCTCGAAAGAGAGTAGGGACCGTTGATCCCTTCATGTCAGTTCGAAACTTCGCCACTTCGGAGTTCGAAGGAATTGGTGTGTGGTGGATTGAAAACGCCCGGTGCCTGAAGTTCCGGAGCGTCGGAATAGGCGCCTGTGGTCTTGGCGTCCGATCATAACCCGTGGTCGTATGCGATGGTCTCCGAAGAAAAAGGGGCTAGGCCTTGATTTCAAATTTGGAGGCCAAGGTCTCGAGCACCGAATTTCCCTGCTAGCCGGTGTGTTAGCCGAGGGTCAAGCCCAGTCGATGGATTGGTTGGTGAATGGATCTTTGCCATAGGTTTAGGAGCACTGGAAGCTCTGGGATATCGAAGAACTCGGGATTAATTGTTTTGAGTTGGATCTACGTGGAAGCCATGTGGCCCCGACCATTGAACACCCGAGGAATTTGGGAAGGCTATATCTTCCAGTTCTGAGCTCAGTTTTGAGCATGGAGACCATGGTTGGAAAGCGCTAGACGAGCAGAACGTGATAGAGACCCTGGATGTAGGATTTGATTACGTGAGGAGACCGAAATTTTGATGCCCCATTCCTTAAATTGTTAACTAAGGGGCAAGGTGTGTTACAATCAGTGTTACCAGAACCAAACCGGAACCGGTAAAACCGGTCGGTCCGACCGGTTCTGAGCCCAGACCGGTTCAAACCGCCCCCCTGAACCGCTTCAGACCGGTTCCATACGGAGCTGGCCGGTTTCTTGCCTGAACCGGCCGGTTCCGTACGGAACCGGTTTTTTTTTTTTGCCAATGAGGCCCGCGGCCGAAAAAGTGAGGGAATTTTTAATTTTTTTTTAAAATTAGGGTTAGGGGCATGCATGGGAAGCTTCTAGAATTGTCTGCAGCCCCTAATGAAGCTATAAAACCAACCCCACCCCCTCTCTTTCACTCACACTACTCTTTTGGCTTCTCTTGAGTAATTAATGGTAAGTAAAAGTGACATTCTCCTTTCTCTTTCATTTTCATCATTTTACTTAAATTTTTAACATTACCATTAATTGTTTCAGGATGTTTGAGAGTGGTTCCAACCTCATTGGACTTCATATGGAGAAAGTAGAATTTTAGGTCCCATTCAAAATTCAGCAGACTTAATGGTTTTCAGGATTTCAAGATTGGCAGGATTGCAATGTTTCCACTGGATTCTATCATGTAAGAGGGTATACCCTTTATGTACCTCGATGTTGGTGGCATTGATTGTTGAACTCTTCTGTCACGACCCCAGTAGAAATGTACACTTCACTCAAGTATAAATTTTTCTGTTGAACTCTTCTCTTTGTCATCGTGTCAAGTGACTTAGTGGTGTATCTGCACACCAACCTCTGTCTTATTTGTAGGCACTGGGCAGAGAGAGAGTGGTTGAAGGGAAAGACAAAGATTCACATGGATGCACATGAATATGTATTTGTTTTTCAAAAATTTGAATATTTTATGTATTTTTAGTGACCGGTTTTTTGATTTGGTTTTTTTCCGGTTCCGGTTCGGTTCCGGTTTTTGGGGTCTACCGGTTCAATGACCGGTTCAGTTCTGGTAACATTGGTTACAATTCATCACAATATACTAAGGCATCCACCTTGAAACCATCACTCATGTCCTTTACAACTCATCAATCTGGCCATAATTACACCTTTTTATGTTGTGTAATGCATTACATAGAAAGAATATTTAGGCACGCAAACTTCTTCATTTCCTACTGTAACAACCGTGATTGTAGGACCCGATACATAGATACAAAAATAAAACACTACAGTTCTGTTAACTGAACTGAATATTGTGCAATCTAAAATACCCATGAGATTGTTTTCGGTCAACATTCCTCCTCAAATAATATCAAGCTTCTATGGTTATATTTAGTTATCATCAAAAAATATTTAAACTTGTTTCCCATACTACTGTGCAAATTTTGAGAATTGATTCTCCTAGTAAAGCCAGAGCTTCCTTGGATAGCTTGATGTTTAGACAAATCCTATAAAGGTTGGAGTCATTTTTAGAGACTCATTTTTTGTATATTGATGGTCCAATGAACAACTATGAGGAAGAGATGACAAGGGAGATACTGATATTTGAATTCACTTATACATTTCCAAATTAAATAGTAGTTGAAGGATTATTGGAAAACCTGTAGCATTCTTAGCCTGTTCCTCCTATTTAGGTTGAAATACTCATGATTAAAACTATAAAAACAACAATTTCACCTATTCAATCCAGAAAATACCATACACACTATAGTAAACAAATTTATGAGACAATCCTTAAATCGGAGAGACATTGGCCCTAGAAACCAGATCGCTCCACAATATATTGCATTGACTTAGTTAAGAATGTGTTTATGACTTCAAATATGCTCAAGAGTTTACAAAAGATGATATATTAAGGCATGAATTTGAACATGTGGCAGAGTTCAAAACCCTTTTCATATTCAATGAAACCCAAATTATTAATACATTTCAAGCACTTAAGAATGTTATTATGCCACAAACATGTAACTTTTATTTTAAAAATTCAGATCTAAGATGCAGGCTCTAAATCATGGACCTCAAGCTATAAGAATGGAGTTAAATGCCAAAAGAAAAAGAGTCGTCACATTCAAGGATTAAGTCATTGTAGCACTGATTTGGTATATTCAAATGTTTTAATCATGAAATGAATTCAACATTGGCAATCTAACACTAAATGAAGTGAATAAGGGCAAGACTAGCAATCATACCATGTATTCCAACCATAATTAAAATAAACTCAGATTAGCATTTTGTCTCAACCCTTGCCCACTACAAACTAGGTAGAATTCTATTTTGTTATGCAATCGATATATAGAATATTATGATTATTGTTATAATCAGAAGTGTTGTAGTCAAATAAAAACAATATGCCTGCATAAAATGACATTATCTCAAATGGACTGGGTCTACATAGTGCTGGTGGTGTCATGGAACTAATAAAAATCAAAAGTTCAACTCATGTGAAGTCAAATTTTCAACCCAAAAACTTCCACTACCAACACGGCATAAACTCCTGAATTACCATGTTATCTCTTTTCTTCAGAGAGCAAGCAGTTCAACCTAATGCAATCAACTGGCAATAAATCTAGTGCAACATTGATATTCGATGAAACAGAATGGCAGCAAAGATTTGATAAAAACTAATGATTTGGGCTGCCAAAACTAGATCTGAGTTAATGAGGTCCATCAGAGACCTTCTGCCATGCTACTCATCAGTGAAACCCAGACCTCAACGCAGGCTGCTTTAAAAAATAATTTTCAGATCGAATACCTATCTATAAGTAGTTTAAAGTGGACTGAAATGACAATTATGTTCCAATACAAAGTGGAATGCAAAGTTTGACATGAAAACCTCATGTATGTGTTCAAAATAATCTTTCAAAAATGTTTATTCATCTCACAAGTATGTTGTGCGCCTAAACTCCAACCATTTGCATATATGACTGTACATTGGAGTCATATGTGCTAGCATGTAAAGTTGTTTTGCTTCCATGGTAATCAGGGTTTAAACTTCTCAGCAACAACAAAACCAAAATAACATTTAAAATAAGTGAGTTTGATAAGGAACTGCAACAAAATATAGTTTACCATACAAACTGTCATGAACATGAACATATGGTACGCAATTTAATAAAAATTATGCTGAGGAGTTATGGACTTTATTACCAACACATGATTACCCAAATAACAACATATATTCACAGGAATTTTGTTGGAAGAATTAACCAAAGTTTTGACAATGAATTCTGATATGTATGCAAACAGATTCTGCAAGAGAATTCTACACAGGTTTTTCTGTTGGTACAAGGGACCCCCTTAGCACAATGATTTGACTACTTAGCCTATAAAGGTGTGCATACCCTGCCCCGTCCAGTTTCCAATATTCCATGTCCTTTTATATTTAGAATAGAATATGTATTGTTGGGTTTAATATGATGACCATGATGATGAGAAATATAATCCCATGACATCTCCTTTATCACTTGCAAACCTAGGACATTCCAATCTCTTGAAGTGTAATATAACTCCTAGTTGACCCGATGAAAGCCTTTTCCACTGGAGCTATTTGCCCAAAGAGAACTTCCTAAGGCATTTTCCGACATCTAATAAACATTCATGGAAGGAACCCAACATGAAGAATAGTATACATTGGTTATTGTAAGCAATTAGTACAAATATGGAATTTGTTTGCTAAGACCAAAAGTTTAGTGATCCATTTTTTATTTTCCTTTTCGACTCATGGACCACCACCTTGCAAAGCTCTTTAGGTGAATCTTGCAATGCAAAGGGTATCCAAGAAACTTGAAATCTAGTCAGGTTGAATCTAAGACCACACATGACCTTCAATCCAACCTGGAATTTTATATTGACTTTGTTACAACTACACTTTTATTACTACTCATGTTGGCCTCCTAATAAAGCTTATGACACGTTGAAACAACTACTCTGAACTTCTTGCACCATGTGCTTGGTACTCTAGGAACGATGAGTATTTGTTAGTTTTAGGTTTCACCAAAACTATTGCAATCCCCAAACTTTAGTAATTATTTTGTAGATTTGATTTGCTTTGTTAATTTGGCCTGTATGTAGATGACTTGATACTTATAGGGAGTTTAGAGAAGCTTCTTCGCTTAGCATGAAGCATACTTTTATAGCACTCAATACAACAAAGGCATATTATATCACAACTAGTGACTCGAGTTGTGAAAAAATGTAGTTTCGAATGCTTCTCGCATGACTTCATCTGATACATGGTGCAGATGGAGCAATCAGATTCCAACACACAGGTGAACAGGTTGCTCAGATTCTAATAACATCAGATGGGTCTATGTGACCCTAGATCCATTCTCCCAAGATGGGTATGTGTGACCTAGATAAATCTGTGTGACCCAGACAGGTCTGTGTGACCTCAGATAGGTATATGTGATCTAGGATAGGTTTTTGTGACCCAGATAGGTCTGTGTGACCTTGGGAGAATGATGAGCTCATTCACAGAGATTTGTTGTGATGAGTGGCCAAGTATGATGTATGATGCATAATTCCTTCCCCGCTGAGAGAGAGTGTTGATTATTTGCAACATCGGGTAGATATTCATAGGGGTGTACATGTGGCCCAAGAGTATTCCTTACTTACAAGGGTTTACCTGTGAACTCAAGGTGCTTGAGGTGCTTCCACGTGTCAGATAACATCAGACGTCACTTTCCCAGGATTGGTAGTTTAACCAGCGGAGAATGGAAGATTCATTCACAAGGGTCTACCTATGTTGACATTTACTCACAAGGGTGTACTTTTGAAAGTAAATGGTCCAGGTGTGGTCTTCATTGAGACCTGAGGTGCTAGACACAGTTGTATGGATATTGATCATCAACATGGCTCGTGAAGAAAACCTTTCTATGACAGAAGAAATCCAAGTATGGAGAATGCCTCCCTCATTAAGAGGGAGTATTGAATATTTGCAACTTCGGGCAAGTCATTCTCCACAAGAAAGTACAAGAAGACCCATCTACGCCATTACAAAATTCCCCGGAAGAAATTGAATACCCAGGAAGAGAAGTCAAAATTGAATACCCAGGAAGAGAAATCGGTGCCACCAATAAAAGACATAAAATAATAAAGTAATTTGGAGACCAATAATAAGAATTCGGCCCTAGACATGCACCCAAATTAGTATAAATACAACACTATATCATTTTATTTGGATAGTCAGACAACTCCTTTTGCAGTACGCACAAGACAATTGTAGCTGCAGTTTTGGTAATTTCACAATTTTTGGGTTTTGGTATCTTGAGGAGTGCGCCACACTTGCGAAGAATATTCTTGGTTTCTCTTGGTCATATTATTGAGGTGCTAGGTCTTGGTGATGTTAGCCTTGGGGAGGATCTTCTTTGTATGGTATTTTGGCTATTGATGGTGATGTACTGGTAATGTCTTGGAATGAATTCCTCTATAGAAAGGTTGTTGGGTTTTCTCCCAAGGTTGGGTTTCCTAGGATAAACTCTTGGTTTCTTGTGTTTACTATGCATGGTTAATATTTCTAGATCTTGTTATTTATGTTGCACTATTATAGTTGAGATTTTGAGTGTATAGTTATTCTATGATAATTTTTGTATGAAAATATATCTTGTTATTAATCATAAGGCAATAATTATCACGAGATGAGAATTATAAAAATGTTTCTTCCATTCTTGTCTCAATGCACTCTCTTTTGCATCGTCCTAGATACTCTTCCATGACGAGCATACTTAGAGTTCTTTTTCAATTGAACCCTATATTGATCTCTGACATATTTCAAATATGTACCGACCCTCGAGGTGATTTCGGACTTGTTGAACATATTACCAAACATGCCAACCATATGGTTCATAAGATTGTTTTTCAAATATGTATTCTCGACGTTCCATTGTGTGCGAATGGTGGGCCCAAAAATATCTAAATCCTTGTCATGCAAGGTCTTGTAAAAAACATTTTTTCCTGCAAAAAAATATGATAATTAGATTAAAATAATTTGAAAGATGTAGATTTCAATCAAATGGTAGGAATTGTTTGAGATATTCATAAATATATGGGATTTTTTGTATCTTAAAGGGAAGTAAGTTATCATCCACCAAAAGATGATGGATAGTGTTCCTGAGCTTTGAACATGTGATGTTATAGGATAACAATGCTCTATAGAATCATCCTCGTGAGATTCTCCCTGTAGACCATCACGTGCATAAACTAGTGTGTGCGGTGGGGGTGTTTCATAGGTCCCGTGAGTTTCAATCCTTTGAGCCACAAACAAAGAGAAAAATAGGCTTGTGCTAGGACGTTGTGGGGTTGGTGCATCACTACTACCAGCAACATCCCCATGACCAAGTTGTCCCGTCAAATCCAAAAATGCTTATAGAAAGAAAACACTTGAGTATTTCTCATATAAAGGTATCAAACAAATTTTCATAAATTAATATATGTCAGAAATAATAATTTTTAAAAATTGCGCTTACCCCATATTTTTTTATATCCTGCATTAAAATTTTCATCCTTTCTCTGGTCTCCTTTGTAGTTGGTTACACCTAGCCAATTCAATGAGTTCCCAATTTTCCTTTCTCGAGGCCTTTCGAATTATTTTTCTTGGGTTGATGGAATCAAATATTTCATCACCCACATCATCGTGCTCTGGTGGTGTGCTCATCTATATAAACAAATAAACATGTTAATTCAATTGTTGTCAATGAGAATGGATATGAAAATCACTGTTATACCTATTGTGAGCTAACCGATGCCTTCCCACAATTACCCTTCCACAAAATTGTTGGTTGTGGAGCTTGATTATCTTCCTGATTCAAAGGTTTTTTCAATCGTGCTTGGACCCCATTCCTTAACGAGGGGGTGTGGGGGGGCTTTCCCCCCCATAACTGTCACTAGGGGGGTCCAGTGGGGAGGGATTTTTGTATCCCCCCTTGGCAGGGGATTCAGGGGCAACGCCCCCGAAGCAAAATATCAGGAAAAACTGCCTTGTAAAATATTGCAATTTCATAGTCAATCTGGATCATTCATTATAAGGTTGCATATATGACGGTAGAAGTTATGTTAGGGTTTTTTTCCCTAGAAGGCAACCCTCTTTTATGAGGGAATTGTATTGCGGTTGTGTACGAGTGTGATTATTGTATTCTGAGAGAGGATATTGTGAGAGAAAGAAGAGGAAGTTACAATGGGCGTCTTGTAGGTTGTATCCCTTCATTTTGTTGGATAATAAAAAGGAATGACCTGACAACATCTCTGGTGGACGTAGTCCACACTGGGTGAACCACGTATATCAATGGCTCTATTGTATTGTGTATCTTTTGTGTTTTATTTCTGCATTTGTTTTATTTTATTACTTTGCGATCTTGTTTTTCCAACAACTAGTATCAGAGGGAAAGGTAACTCACAGGAAAAGAGGGTTCCTAGTTCGAGTGGGAGCAATGACGGAAGATGGAAAGTTTAGGGTCGAGAAATTTAACGACCAAAACTACTAGTTATGGAAGATGCAGATGGAAGATTATTTATATCAGAAGGATCATCCTACCATTAGGCAAAATAGCAAAGAAGTCAATGACCATGAAGGATGAATAATGGAAGGTTCTTGATAGAAAGGCACTAGGAACGATACAGCTGAGCTTTACAACGTCGGTGGCTTTCAATATTTCAAAAGAAAATACAACAAAGGAGTTGATGGACACATTGGATAAACTGTATGAAAAAACATCGACGTCCAATAAGGTATTTCTAATGAAGCGATTATTTAACATGAATATGTCAGAAGGTGGGACTGTTGCAGATCTTTTAAAAGAATTTAATACGGTTACTAATCAGCTAAGTTTTGTAAAAGTGGATTGTGATGATGAGGTCAGGGATATTCTAATATTGTGCTCATTGCTAGAAAGATGGAACGACTTGGTCATAACTGTAAGTAACTCTGTCTCTGGTTCAAACAATCTAAAATTTAATGATGTTGTTGGAGTTATCCTTAGCGATGAAATGCGACGGAAAAGCACACGTGAGACATCAGGTAATGCGTTGACAGTGGAGAATAGGGGAAAACAAAAGGATAGATGAAAGGGCTCAAGGAACCGTGGGAATTCTAGGAAGGATAGATCTAAATCCAGACTAGGAAAAATAGAGTGTTGGAATTGTGGGAAGAAAGGACATATGAAGAAAGACTGCAGAGATCCAAAGAAACAAAGATGTTTGTATAAATAGTAAAGCAGATTATAACCTTTAATTCAAGGTTATGAATGATGAGCCTTTTATATTGTTGTTGTATGTGCACAAATTATTTCTAACTGGAGAAGAAAATCTCATCACTGAGTGTAAGAATAAGACCGTTGCAGAATTTGAGATGAAAGACCTTGGCCTAATGCACTATTTCTTAGGTCTTGAGGTCTAGTAGAGCCCAGAGAAGATCTTCCTTAAACAAGGGAAGTATGCAATTGAAATAATGAAGAGGTTTTCTATGTTGGAGAGCAAATCCATGAGTACACCCATGGAAACAAAGTTGAAGCTATTGGTTTACACTTCGTCAGAAGTGATTGATGTTACGTTGTACAAACATATCATTGGATCGTTGATGTATCTGACGAACACCAGGCCAGATATATGTTTTGTTGTGAACACCTTGAGTCAATTTCTGGTAGATCCCAGACGTGTTCACCTGGTTGTTGCAAAACATGTGATGAGGTACCTTAAGGGTACATTAGAGTTTGGTCTCAGTTATAATGGAGATCATGAATTCAGAATGAGTGGTTATATCGATTTAGATTGGGCTGGAAGTGTCTCTGATGGAAAGAGCACTTGAGGATGTGTTTCAGTCTGGGGTCAACCAGGATCTCACGACAGAGTAGGAAGCAATCAAGTATTTCTCTCAGCACGACAGAAGAAGAATACATTGTTGCATGTTCCACCCAGTTGTGAAGCCGTATGGCTTCGGAAGTTGTTGACATGTCTATTCGATTTGGAGATGGAAGAACTGTGATTCTATGTGATAACCAAATTTGTATAAAGATGACAGAGAACCATGTGTTCCATGACAATTCAAAACACATAGAAATATGATATCATTACATCTATGATATGGTGTAGAGAGGAGCCATAAAGCTCCAGTATGTTAGCGCGAATGAATAGGTTGCAGATGTATTGACCAAGCCTCTGTCTCATGTAAAGTTTGAGCACTTTTGAGATGAGATTGGTGTAGTTCGAAAGGACCTCCCTCGAAAGGGGGAGTAGTTTTGATGCCAGCCTCATGCTGAATATTTCTAGCTTCGTGCTAATGTTGTTGTGATGCCAACCTCGTGTTGAAGATTTCCATCTTCGTGCTGATGTTGTTGTGATGCTAGCCTTGTGCTAAAGATTTACATCTTCGTGTTGATGTTGTTGTGTTGCCAGTCTCGTGCTGAATATTTCCAGCTTTGTGTTGATGTTGTTGTGATGCCAACCTCATGCTAAAGATTTCCAGCTTTGTGATGATGTTGTTTTGATTCTAGCCTTGTGCTAAAGATTTCCAGCTTTGTGTTGATGTTGTTAAGATTCCAGCTTCGTGCTGAATATTTCCAGCTTCGTGTTGATGTTGTTGAGATGCCAGCTTCATGCTGAAGATTTCCAGCCTAGTGTTGATGTTGATGATGCTCCAACCTTCATGTTGTGATGTCGTTGTTGTTGATGGTGTATCGGCCTTGTGTTGTTATTGATGATGATGATGTATTAGAGTTATACTAATCCATGTTGATGCAAATGATGATGATGCCATTCCATCTCCTTGTTGTGGATGGTGATATTGATGATGAGAAAAAACTTTTGATGATTTATAGATATGCCAGTCAGTGTTCCAGATGTTGTTGATATTGTTTCCCTCTCTCTCTCTCTCCTGATGATGTTGTAGAATACCCTTCTTGTTAAGGGGGAGTGTTGAAATATTGTAACTGCAAAGAGTATTCTATTTATTATCGAGTTATTATTCATTAGATAAATCGCCTTTTGTGGATTGACCATTTCGGGCATTGTAATTGACCAAATCCCATTTTTTGGATTGGTCAAACCCTAAATATATTGTGCAAATTAAGAAGTTGGCCTCGGGGCTAATTAAAGTGGTTTTAACCACTAAGAATACAAATCAGCCCTGCCTAGTGAAGAGACACCTTTCCAGCACCTGCCAGTTTGTATAAATAAAGGAAGCCAGAGCCTCATTATCTCACTCGCTCATTTGCTCATCCAGTGTGCAATTTTGGTAGCTGCAGTTGGGAGAAGAAAGAAGAGAGAGGCACATTGCTCAGTGTTGGATATTCTCTAGTGTTTTGGTTTATTTTCTTGGCATTGTATTAGCTATCTATATTAAGGAAGTTTTTGTTGGGTTTTCTCCCCCATGAGGGTTTCCCAGGATAAATGTTGTGTATCTTGTGATTGTGTTTCTCTCAGTGATCCTATCGATGCTATGGTTATATAGTAAATTGAAAAGAAACCTAATAATAGCTTAAACCTTAACAAAAGAGATGGACAATGAGAGAAAAATCAAGAAGCAAATGTAACAGGTGATGTGTTACATGATGCTTTGATTTTTTTTGTAGATAATATTTTTTATTCTTGGGTAGTAGATGGCCTTCATTTCATGCCACACCCCATAGGAAACATTTTCTAGATTATGTTCAAGATGATTTTGGATAGGTTCATTTGGGTGATGATGCACCATGCAAAATTGTTGGAATGGGAAAGGTACAAATAAAGAAAAAGAATGGAAACCAATGGTTGTTGAAAGAGGTAAGACATATTCCATATCTAAGGAAAAATTTAATTTCAACAGGGCAGTTGGAAAGTGAAGGTTGTATATCCATATTTACAGATAAGGCGTGGAAGGTCACCAAAGGATCATTGGTGATAGTAAAAGGAGAGAAGGTAGGTACATTATATTTATGTACTGGTAATATTGATTCTTCTATCTCTTTAGCTTCTACGGGAGTGGATACAACACTTTGGAATTGTAGGCTTGGACACATGAGTGAGAAGGGGATGGAGATCCTTCACAAAAGTAATTTGTTTCCAGATCTTAAACAAATTGATTTGGATTTTTGTGAGCATTGTGTTTATGGAAAACAAAAGAGAGTCTAATTTCTCAGAGTCAGAAAAGAAAAGAAGAGTGAAAGGTTAGAGCTTGTGCATACATATGTATGGGGATCAACTTAGGTATCGTCTCTTGGTTGATCTCGTTATTATGTTACTTTTATTGATGATGCAACTAGAAAAACTTGGGTTTATTGAATTTGAAAAAAAAATATGATGTTTTTGACACTTTTAAGAAATATAAATCTTTGGTTGAGAATGAGACAGGAGGAAGGTTGAAGTGTCTCAGATCAGACAATGGAGGTGAATATTGCAGCAAGGAGTTTGATGATTATTGTTCATACCATGGGATTCATAGAGAGAAGACAGTTCCAAGAACACCGCAAGAAAATGGTGTGTCATAAAGGATGAACATGACAATAATGGAGCATTCAAGGAGTACGAGATTGCATGCAGGGTTTCCCTTACATTTTTGGGCAGATTTTGTAAATACGGTTGTTTACTTAATAAACAGAGGACCTTCAAAATCTTTGGATGGTGGCATTCCCAAGGAAGCATGGACAGGTAAAAAGGAAAATTATTCATTTCTAAAGACATTTGGTTGTGAAGCATTTGTCCATATTGATAAAGAAAATAGAACAAAGATTGCGGCAAAATCCAAGAAGTGTACCTTTATTGGATATAGTGTTAATGATTTTGGTTATCATTTATGGGTTTATGAAAATCACAAAATCATTAGGATTAGAGATGTCATATTCAATGAGAAGGTCATGTACAAAGATCAGTTGGAGGGAAAGAAACATGAAAAATAAAAACCCGAATACACAGTGCTTGACGAGTTCACTGAAAAATAAATTCCAAAGGTACTAGAAAATCAAAATGTACAACAACATGAGCAACAGGTACCTCAAACTCTTGCAAGTGTTGTTAGAAGATCTACCAAGTTAAGTAGACCCCCTGAACAATAATCTCCTTCATTGTATTATTTATTGTTGATTAATTCCGGTGAACCAAAATGTTATGAATAGGCAATGCAGATAGATACTAAAATGAAGTGGGGGCAAGGCATGAAAGAGGAAATGGATTCCTTGGTTAATAACCAAACTTGGGACTTGGTTCAGTTTCCTGCAGAAAAAAGAGCATTGCATAATAAATGGTTTTACAGGTTGAAGGAAGAAGATGGAGAAAAAAACAGTACGAGGCCAGACTTGTTGTAAAGGGGTTTGCACAAAAGAAAGGTATAGATTTTGATGAAATATTTTCTCCTGTTGTTAAGATGACTTCAATTAGGACTATTTTAAGTTTTGTGACAATATAAGTTTTTCATCTTGAACAGTTAAATGTAAGCAACTTTTCACCGTGGGGATTTGGAGGAAGAGATTTATATGCAACAATCACAAGGGTATGAGGTCAAAGGAAAGGAGAATTTGGTATGCAGGTTGAAGAAGAGCTTGTATGAACTAAAGAAAGCTCCAAGGCAGTGGTATTTGAAGTTTGATAGGTTTATGATAGAACAAGTTTATAGTAGATGTCATTCTGATCACTGTGTTTATTTTAAAAGGCTAGAAAATAGAAGCTATATTATCTTACTATTGTATGTAGATGACATTCTTGTTGTAGGGTCTAATATGTAGGATATAAATGTGCTCAAGAAGAAATTAGATAATTCATTTGCGATGAAGAATTTGGGTGCTGCAAAGAAAATCCTTGGTATAAAAATAACAAGAGACATGAAAAATCGCAAATTGACATTGTCTCAGGGTGAGTACATAGAGAAGGTGTTGGAGAGGTTTAAAATGCCACTAGTACATTTGGGTCAAATTCCGACGGCGTGTTCATAGAAATTTACACTTTATATTGTCGAGAGACTAACAAACATCGTACCCCCTCAAACGTCGTTTCACATGTGGTCGGTTTTCCGACGACGCAGAGATCGTCTATGTTGAGATATTTCATGTGGACATGTGTCGTCTCAAACTTCACTATCCAAGCCCATTATGGACGTCACTAAAATGACTCTGAGACATCTCACCTACAACACCACACACTGTCAGTCTTCCAATGTCTACGCTATATCAATGACGTCTCACCTACGACGTTGACGCCATGATAATGACACTAGGAACGTCAGACGACCGACATAAGGTAATGTCAGTCTTCCGATGTCTACATTATATCAAGGACGTATCACCTGTGATGTTGATGCCATGACAACGATGTTGGGAACATCGGATGGTCAACCGAAGGTACCATTGGTATTTAGATGTGTATGATATATCAACGACACTAGGGACGTCGGAAGACCGACAGACGTTAACGTTGGTTTTCAAACGTGTATGATATACCAGTGACATATCGATTGCAATGGTTACACTATGGAAACAATGTTATAGACTTCAGAAGACCGAAGACTTGTAGTTGTTTAAAAAACAAACAAACAAACAAAACAATATCAAAGAGGTTTAGGGTAGGAATAACATTGTTATCACAATCGATGAGGAATAGGATAACCATTACACAATGTCATCATCACTATGGAAATTTTTTTGTGCCCAACGACCCAGTGGGTAACATTTGGTTCCTACTTGGGGTCAAGTTCTCTTCTCGGGAGCATTTGAGAACCCTAGAATCCTTCCTTACCAGCATTTGAGAACCCTAGAATCCTTCCTCACCAAAACTTCATCAATAGTACCCTTTCTACCCTTGTGTTTGATCATTGCAACATTAATCATAACCATGCTTCACAAGTAAGATCAGAATAAAATACAACCTCAGAGCAACCCAAATAACAACATGACGAGCAACATGACCAACAAGAAGAAACATAACTGAAAAGTACCCAACATATAGACTACATAAATAATATAGTCAATCTACTCAATGAATATAAGGAAGGTGCTCCAAAATTAGGGTAGGAAAATAAGAATTATAGCATTGGAACATGCTAGAAGAGTGCCCACTTAAATGTTGTTTTGATAATTAGCCCCATAGAGGACAATTTGGCTAATGAAAGGAAATTAATCTATAATTGAATCTTCCTTGAACATGCCTTTCTTCACTAAGTTTTAAACACGAGTATATTTACTCCTGTAGAAATATTTTGCACGCCCCAGGGCATCCAACTTGGATGTGAGATACAATTTCTTTCCATAATCATGTTGATTGGAATGTATGTCATCATTAAGAGCTAGAGGACCTGTAGGTGAAACATTCATAAATAGGTTGATCCATAATTATCTCTCAATCAAGGATATATTAATCAGATGGACCAATGAATAATGATGCAATATCTCTCTCATTGATGTTCAAAATTTCCTATTATCATAATCCTTTAACAATGACAAGGAGTTGTCTTGCTTCATACCACAAAAAGGCTCACTAATGAATCATTGACTAAATGTTTTTATCTCCAAGTTGCTTACTACTCAATTTGTTGCTACAAGAACGTACCTTGGACTGTGACTATCGATGTTAAGGCTAACATGAGGTTGAAACTGTTGAAATAATGTAACTGCAAAGAGCATTCTTATTATTTTGTTATTGGATTAAATCCCCATTGTGGATTAATCATGTCATTATTATTATTGGATTAAATCCCCATTGTGGATTA
>JZKD02S1674422.1:466209-477160 GCA_000966675.3 Picea glauca | reverse complement strand
AAGGATGCGTCCCTTGAATAATCAATAACTATTTATTATTATCATTTACTTATTATATATGATATTTAATAATCAGTAATTATATTATTAATTATTATTCTAAGAGAATGTCTTCTCGATGTTGTCTAAACATCAACACTCACTCTCAACGAGGGAGACATTCTGCAACATGCCAAGCTTGTCTTTGAAGTATACAAACTTCACCCTAGACTCATGACACTTGTCTGTCAGTCTTGGGAGACATCTCTCTCCCACCTGAACCGAGGAGAAACTCCTTTTGCGGCTCTCCCTCTGAGCCAATTAACTCTCTCTAAGATTAGGCTCACTTTGGGTCCGCATGTAATAACATATAGCATCTTGAGTCTTCATCATTCCTTGTCAAATCACCATGACTAGGACAAATACCAAACCATGATCTTTCACCACAGGTACACACATATGAGTGAATGTCAGCCTGATGCTAACTGACACATGGAAATCACTTCAAGCATCTCAAGTCCATATTATTCCTTGTCATGATCAAGGAAGGACTATGTCTGGGCCCTTTTACAACAAGTGCACCTTTATGATAAATGTATCCTATCTCCCTTTGTCTACAACCCAATTTAGGAGAAGTTCTACCCAATGTTGAAAAATCAACACTCCCTCTTAGCTAGGGAGGTATATTTCCATAGTAGTACACAACTACTGTCCAAATACACGCAGCCTCGCCAGTGGTACACAACCACCATAGTAGCAAAAGGTTTGTCACACATGGCACTCCCATGTGGACTTCTAGAGGCTACTCCATCTAGGAACACTAAGGGTCAACTCCCCATAGTGTAAGATGTCAAGGTTCAACTCCCTTGATATGTCCTCATGTTCTCTCCACATGGGACGATGGGTTGTAAGCCCAAATGCACTTATCCCTTCTCAAATAAGTGTCCTTACAGATCAACTCAACTCAATTCACAGAGGAGTACGATCTGGAGAAAGTTTGTCACACATGGCACTCCATGTGGACTTATAGAGGCTACACCCTCTAGAAACACAAGGGTCAACTCCCATAGTGTATGACATCAAGGGTCAACTCCCTTGACATGTCCTCATGTGCTCTCCACATGGGACATTGGGATATAATCCCAAACACACTTATCCCTTCTCGGATAAGTGCCCCACTTATCCCTTCTCAGATAAGTGTCATGACAGATCAACTCAACTCAGTCACAGAGGAGTATGATCTGGAGAATGTCTCAGGAAGCTGCAAACATCAACACTACCTCTCGGTGAGGGAGGCATTCTTTGCCACGCCAATTCTGTCACAGAAGTAATTGAACTTCATCCTGGTTTGGTAAGAACATTAGCAACCCGCTCATTTGTAGGAAGGTACTGCACCAATACTTCCTTCCTCTGCACCATGTCTCATATGTAATGGTACTTGATCTCAATGTGGTTCGATTTGTCATGAAACACTGGATTATCAAATATCTTCACACAACTTTGGTTACCATAATGAATAATGGTGGAATCCAACACATGTTCGGATAAATCTGCAAGGATCTTGCGAAGCCACACTGTTTCACGGACTGTCATACTTAATGCAATGTACTCTGCTTCTGTTGTGCTCAAAGCCACATAAGTTTGTTTCCTGCTACACCAAGAAACCATAGAAGATCCCAAAGTGAAGCAACACCTAAAGGTGCTTTTTTTGTCCATTGCATTCCCTGCCCAATCAGAGTCAATATATTCCTGCTATATTATATCAATACTGGAAGTATATCTTAGACCATGTCCAACTGTGCCTCGCAGGTATCTCAACACATGCTTTTCAACAATCCAGTATGTCTATCTCAACTGACTCTTAAACTGGCTAAGTGCACTCACTGCATAGCAAATATTTGGTCTAGTGTCAATTAGATACATCAATGATCCAATAAGTTGTTTGTACAGTGTCAGATCAATTTCGTCAAAATCGGAAGAAGACACACTTAGTTTCTTCGGATTCATCACCATTAGTGTAGCCATGGGTTTACAATTCAGCATCCCAAACTTTTTCAATATCTCAACTGTGTACTTCCGCTGACTTAGAAAGATCTCATTAGTCCTTTGCCACACCTCTAGTCCCAAGAAGTAGTGCATCATACCAAGGTCCTTCATCTCGAACTAATAGGCCAATGCATACTTGCATTCAGTAATAAGGCTCTCTGTACCGGTGAGGAATAAATCGTCAGCGTAGAGGACCAGAATCAGAGCCTCGCCATTAAAAATCTTGTAGTACAGGTTGGGATCAACAACACATTTTTTAAAGCCCAAACTCATCATGTGTCCATCAATCCTCGCATACCAAGGTCGAGGTGCCTTCTTGAGTCCATAGAGGGCCTTCTTCAACCTGCACACATGAGACTCCTTCTCATGTATGGTGAAACCATCTGGTTGCTCGATGTATATTTCTTCCTCAATCTCTCCATTGAGAAAGGTTGTCTTCACATCCATCTGATGTATTCTCCAACCCATGGATGTTGCGAGGGAAATAATCATCTGGATAGAAGTGTATCGAGCAACAAGAGCAAATGTCTCCTCATAATCTATTCCCTCCACCTGAGAGAATCCTCTAGCAACAAATCTTGCTTTGTGCTTCTCGATGCTTCTGTCAGTTGTATGTTTGATCTTATAGATCCAATTGGAAGTCACTATAGACTTCCCTTTAGGTCTTAGAACAATATCCCACACATCATTCTTCATGATGGATTGATACTCCTCAATCATGGCATCTCTCCATATTAGTTGACTAGATGCCTCCTCATAACATGAAGGCTCGGAATCAATGATGTGGCTCATAGATGCGACATAGCGTGAATATCTTCGAGGTATATTGCTCTCTCGGAAGGTACCACGAGGAGTTGCATGTCCTTCTGCCTCCTAAAGATTCTGACGAGCCCATGCAGATCTCTTCTAACCTACTGCAATATCTTTGGGAACAGGAACTAGAGCTACAAGATCAACGGGATCAATTTGATCAATAGGCTCAATTGTCTCCCTCTGAACTGTTGGAAGGTGAGGGGGAGAAGGAACCATCTATTCATGTTTCTCACTATCAGTTTCCATGTGAGGTACTCTAGATCTCCTGAAGGTTACCTCCTCCTCAAAGGTAACATCTCTGCTCACCTTAGTCTCTGACCAGGGATGTAGATCCGGTATGCCTTTGAAGACTCATTGTACACCACAAATGTACGCTTTCTACCTGAAGGATCTAGCTTGGTCCTTTTCTCCTTGGGTACATGAATGTATACTGGACACCCAAATATTATGAAGTGTTCAACCTCATGCTTTACTTTAGTGAAGGCCTCCTTGGGAGTCATGTTCCTCAAATTCTTATGAGGACTTCTATTTTGAGCATACACTACAATCATGAATGCCTCTACCCACAAAAACATAGGTAAATGTTGATCATGAATCATCTTGGACCATACTTGACATATTGAGGTTCCCTCGTGAAACCAATGTCTAAGACATATTGAGGTTCCCTTATGGAACCAATGTCTCACAAGACATATTGAGGTTTCCTCGTGAAACCAATGTCTTGGTTCCTTCATTTGACCATATGAGGCACGTCAAGATGAAGTCCACATTCCAAAACTCTTCACAAAACACAAACTATCTCTCATTTTCTTAGACCCCCCCTTAAGGGATTCAAGCCTAGTCCTCATTTAATGAGCGGGAGCAGAAGTAATTAATGTTTCTTCATAACTATAGACTACATACAAATCTTTGTAAGCTTGTGCCTTATCCTTCCACATGTTATGTTGAGTGTTCGATCAACTGTAAAGGCATCGCTTCACACTCATTTGCATTACTGCAGTTGCCATTTGATATCATTTCTCTCTAAGAAGAAGACATTATAATCCTATGCCTCTTAAAGAGCGATTTCACAGGCTTGAAGATTTTGTCAACGCTTTGAATCCTTTCGACCATAGTGTTGGACATGTCAATTTAAAATTTCTTTGAACCCGAGACTCATATACAACATTAGCGTTGACGACTAGATAGAATTCCTTTGCAAACTGAACTGCACGTAGGCGCATATCAATAGCCTCACTATGTCTTGATAGTGGCCTCCTCGCTTGGTGGTTGTCCCAATGTGGATGCCAAACATTTACATTGACACTATATACACGACCTTTTCTCCAATGGTAGCTTGATTCTTAAAGGAAACTCGACCTCACACATAATCAATATGATAGAATGGGGTGCAAACAATCAAATATTCCACTCCACATGGGTGAAAACAATCGGAAGTCTTCTCGGATTCCAGTGATCTCTCAAGATTATCTTCTTGGATTCTTTGACCAATCACTTGGATGCGGGCACTAGATCGTATCTCGTACTCTTATTATCTCCATCGAGATCCAGAGGCAACATCACCAAAACCTTCACTCATTTAACCAATATTTCACTAATGGCGGGACTTGCGTGCATCAAGTCTTTATTGACAATAGTCTGGGATTGCATAATGTAGGCCTCACACAACATCCTCGGCCACCATGAAATTCTTGAAGACGATTTCATCTTATTCACTCTACAAATCCCTTTCTGGGAAATTTTCAGGGATGTCTACGAATCATCTAGTGGATCTGAAAAACACTCATAGTGATCGAAGATTGTATTATCTTTGGAGAAGCTGACCAACAACAAAAGGTCAGTCGTGAGGGCTGACCATATGAAACCAAATTGATATGGGGTACCATTTATAAAACAAGCGACTACTCACATTAATCGACGGTTCTAATTATTTTCTTCAGAGGCTTTACATAGAATTGATGCACCATCTACACTAAGTTTCCATTTCTCTTCCATTTACCTGAGCTCTCCTGTGAGGGAGTCGAGCTCAGTCCTACTATGATACCATGTTGGTTTTTCTTCATATGAGATATGATCGATATATTATTACAATGATGAGTGTTCCATATATAGGGAACATATGGTGACCATCCATGAAAGGATGCATCCCTTGAATAATCAATAACTATTTATTATTATCATTTACTTATTATATATGATATTTAATAATCAGTAATTATATTATTAATTATTATTCTAAGAGAATGTCTTCCCGACGTTGTCCAAACATCAACAAAAATAACTTAGTGGGGGGAATATTCAAGACCAAAGTTTGAACAATGGATGCTCGTGGGAGACAAATTTATTTGGACAAGGAAAGTTTTGGCAATGGGAAATCGTGGTAACCTAGATGACTATAGCATTTCAAGAAATAAACTCAATTAGTGGTGGTCACACATGAATCAACATTATAAGATTGGTTTTAGATGAAAATTAAAGTGGATTTTGATGATTAAAAGCATGCAAGTGTCATAACTAACAAGTAAACCTTATGTACATAACTATATCAACTAAGAAATACTTGATAGTTAAAAATTAAATAAGAACTAGGTGATAGTTAAAAATGAGGCTTAGAGACCCCTTTAAAAGAGGGAATTTATTAATTCTAATGATTTTATGGATCAATTCATTTTGTATGTGTATAAGGTATCTTATTTAGGTATTTTGTGGATCATTCATTTTATGCATTCCAAATGCATTCCAAAGTTACAGACTTTTGAAATTTGATGAGGTTCATAGAGCTAAAATATTTCCTTTCCACAGCCAACTTATTGATCTTTCAACAAAGTGGATCTTCAACTTCCCTAATTTGTGAGTGGCCTTCAATATAAATCTATAATTCTATTCCATGTTTTTCAATGCCACACATTCAAGGGATCATTCAATTCCTATTGGGTTGTCTTAATTTTGGAATTGTTCTTCGAACAATGATAGTTTGTTCTCCTTCAATTTATAGTAGTTCAATTGGATTGATATTTTATCACTGACACTTTTCCTCATCCAATAAAGTAATAAAGAGAACCAACAAAATAAAACCATGAAATGAAATCCCGAGAATGAAACTAAGACATACACAGAAGAGGAGTATTAATGTGATGAAATCCCAACATAAAAAATATGCCATTTTAATAAGATAACATGTAACATCTTATAGGTAACAACCATAAACTAGAGATAACCAACAAAATAAAACCATGAAATGAAATCCCAACACAAGATTTCACTATAATAAAATAACATATAACATCTCAAAGCCAATTACCATATAACTAAATACTTTAAAGAGAATAAATCATATAAAACATATAATCACATATAACCTCCTACCTTTCAACATTAAGCAATATCATTGATCTTCTTCTTTATCCAACTCTACATCTGTATCATTGAGTTCAGAATTGACGTTGAAAGAATTGGCCATATCAACATCGTCATCAATGTCATTTTCAATAATATCATCGTCAATATCATCATCGAGAACATTTTCATCTACTTATGGCTCAACTTCTTCGACTTCTTCGTCTGAAAGTACATCTACCACATGCTCCTCTGCATCTTCTTCTTCTTCAATATCATCTTCTTCTAGTACATTATACTTTATAGGCCTTCCTCTTGGATCATATCTAACAACATACAACCAACCTGCTTTATCGAGAACCTATGAATAAAAGACCTGCTCACATTGGCTAGGAAGAACATAAGCTTTTGTACCCAGCTCAAATGTCATTGTATTAACCATGGTAAATCTATTGGTATGCTCGATAACAACTCTTTTGGGATCACGTTCATTCATGTGTAACATGTACTATTTGACCTCGAATAGAACTAACTTGAAGGATTTAAAGTCACACTTGATTATATCATCCAAATACCCATAATATCTATTTCCGGGTATTGTTGACTTCCTATCACTTCTAAACGAAAGATTAGTGACCTGAATGACTGTAGTTATCCCACAATCAGAGGTTTTCTTCTCATCATCCAACTTTTTGATTTGAAATTTACGACCATTGCACCACATAGCATTGTGGTGTGTTAAATGCAATATGCTCGACACATAAAAAATGCATTATCAATCAACAAACATATTTAGACTTAGTAAAAATTTATAAAAAAAATACACCACTTCAATTAATATAATGGAAAAAACTGAAACATGATGTGGGTGAATAATATGCTTGCATGTTTATCTTTTAAACCGTATGCTAAATCAATTTCTCTATGAGTAAGATTGGTATCTTGATTACGATGAGCTTCTTTAATCAATGTAGCGACTCCTTCCCATTATAACCTATCATTACATTGTATACATCGATCTATCCATACCTTCATCCAATCAAGATTTTTTGCAATGTATAAATGTAGTGCATCCCACTCTTGGCCAATTATTTGAAAAAAGGACTAAAAATGACTAAGAATAAAGATTAATAATTGATGGAAGTTGAATAAATATTAAATAAGTACAATATAGAAAAAAAAATAATAATGTAAATTAAGTATTATAGATCTCTACCATCTAATTACCTTTTTCTTTCCTCATTCTACCTTTCCTGACCAAGACCTCGCCTTAAAATTTGTTGATGGAGTTGACATCCCAAATGTGAAGCACCTTCCTATTCACTGCTAATTTAGGAAGATATTGACTAATATACACCAACGATTGATATACCATATAGCCCTCCACCATAAACCCTTAGGATATGCTCTTTGTCTAATGAAATCCTTCAATGACTTCAAGTGCCTCTCCACCATCCACATTGACCTTGTGTGTACAAGTCCACGCATTTCAATCTCCTCAACTTGGTGTATGAGGTAGTGTTCTTGTCCATTGAAAAATGTCAAAGGTAGATACTTTTGCATTTCACACATTAGCACAAGAGTTTATCTCCTCCAATATTTTATATCTTCTTTATGGATTTGTTTAAATGGTGACCACCTACACATGATACAAAGAAAATCATAGGCTTCAACAACAAAGTATATACATTGCAAGTAAAACACATGCCAACAAGTTCGACAACAAAGATTTTCCATTTAAATCATTATTTACCTCATGTATTTTCCAAGATCATATATAACTTGTTTTACAATGTTGTCAAAGTTGTCAATGAGAGATAGAGGTAGAACATATTGTAACAAAAAGGGATCATTATTTTTTTGAAAATAAAACAAAATTAAAATACTAAAAAGAAGTATTACCAATATAGAAATCTACCAAAATAATTACCTCAATGAAGGTATGCTAATCATGAGTTTTTACCCCATGAAATTCATCTTTCTTTGTTAAGATATTCTTAATGTTTGAAGAAAGTCCTATGGGAAATTTAATTTTCCAAATAACCTCTTTTATAGCATTGCTTTCCTTCTTTGTAAATAACCATGGAAGACTATTTCGGTGTCCATTGCTATTTGAATAAATCAAATTTTGCATTGCATGATTGGCTTCTTGAATGTCAATACAAATTTTGATAATTTTTTCTTTGTCACTCCTTCCATCTAAGATTCTCCACAACATGTATGTTACATTTTTCCTAATATGCATTGTATCAAACAAATGAGTTATTTGTAGTGCTCATAGTAAGGAAACCTACTGAACTGTATAGGGTAACTTTTCATTCCTCGTGGAAGCCCATTAATGCCTTCATGATGATATTTATGAAAAATAAATGAGATTACAACAATAATTGTTAGATAAAATAAACAGAATTCAATACAAATTAAAATTGAAAAACATTAATATATATGATACCTAGACTAATTGCTTACCTTGGTGATTTATATTATATTCCAACTTCTTGAATGAATGGAATGAACGAATAAAGCTTTAGCACAATTATCTCTTCATCTAATGAGTTATGACTTGAATGTATCATGTGTTATCTTATTCCCCACACTATGAATGAAAGAATGACTAGCTAATGAAGGTTTCTTGTATGTTTTATTCCTTCACACCCTGCACAAGACCAATGGTCTCTATGATTCTCATGGTGTCTTAGGGGAGACCTTCTTCGGTCCTTGACTGAAGATTGAATATGCCGGTGCTTATGGGGTTTTGTTGGCAAAATTTTATCGAACCCTAGGTCTTTAACCCCCCAACGAATAAAGACAGAGTGACATATGCATCAAAACTAGAATTACATCTACTCAAGTACAATCTTCCAATAATATCTCAAAGATACTATAACAATAAACTTAACAATATGAAGCATATAGATTTGTAAACATCACCTCTAATACAACACAAATGATCTAATATCTCGCTTCATCATAAAAAATTAGCAGAAGATTAATACATAGTTTTTTCTAACGATGATAGGAGAGTCCCTCCTCTAAATTTATGTTTAGTTAAGGTACCCTCCTGTGAAAGAAAAGCTTCTTTAGACAAATTTTCTACTTTGGAGTTGAATTCTCAATAAATGTGTGAAAGAAATTTCATTAAATGAGGATTTTACCTCTTGTATCTCAAGCATAATAGGAAACAAACCCATTTTTTTAATTTTGAAATGTTGGTTGGCCCATTCAATTAGAAGCTTTGAAGATTTTTAAGTCCTCGTACCTTTGTTATTTTCAACAACAACCATATAGCATAAAATTCAACATGATTGTTAGTCCCTTGATCAACTGCATACTTCAAATTAATGAAATGGAAAAACCAATGTATAATACTGCCCCTACTCCACAAATACGTGGGGTTCCTTGACAATCTCCATGAAAGAGACCCCATGGTTTCTCCTAGTCGATACTTGGCATGATTAAACATCCAAACAATTTCTCTTTAGGAGTCATTATGTTTCCTTCCAACACCAATCTTATATTGTGTGCTATTTGGGATGGTAAGATGACTAGGTCCTAGAAGACTATTTGGGTCCTTACCAACCATATCCGATATATAAACAAACATGACAGTGCATTATAAATTTCCATGGCCTTTTTAGTTGCCTAGTCCGAAAGACATTCCTCCATTGTCAACTTATCCCATTTGTTCAAGCCAACTATGACTTTTGTGACTGCTTGCTAAACAATTCCAGTGAAAGGACACATCACAAAAAGGTGGTCAATTGTTTCTTCACTGGATTTATAAAGAATGCATCTACCTATCCCCATACAATTCCTCTTTTGTCCATTGTCCCATGTAAGGATTTTATTTCTAAATCCAACCACATAAATATATTTGTTTTTGATGGATGAGCAAACTCTCAAATAGAATGCCACCACCAAACTCTTTCAATATTCTCATCTTCTTCAATTTTTGTTGCATAACCCAGTTTGACATTGTACTCCCCTGTGTTCACATTCTTAGACCATTTAAGTTGATCCTAATCTTCTATCTACTTTATGGAATTATGAGACGATGCCTTAACATATTGTCCCCGCTCCTCTACCATCTCCCTTTACAAAATGAGATGGAAATTTATCGGTTAAAAGATATGAAATTAAGAATTTTATCTCACAAAATATTTAAAAAGGAATTTTGATTTCCTAAAGCATACAAAGTCATTGATAAGAAAACAACTTAATAAAAAATTACCAATGATTCTCTTTCCTTCTATCGAAACTGTAGATAAATTGATATTTGCCCAAGATTCCCCCACTCCACATTATACACACTTTTCTCCCTATATTTTTTGCATGTGACAATCTAGAATAATACCATACACCTTTGACGTTTAATCAATCCCTTCTTGACCTAGGTCCCAATAATTTGTGCTTTAACTTCTTCTTCCAACCTAAAGAATATTTTGTAAATGAATTAAAGTTTGATATTATGGATTTTAAAATAATATATATTAATATAATATTAGATAAGAAATAAATTATGAGGAAAAATCTATAAACAAAGGCGCACTTACAAGGAAGAAACATTAAATGTTGAAAATTTTGTGTGTGTAAAAGCCTAGTGGGCTAACTTGGGTGGTTGAGTGATTTGAGTTTCATGCGGGAGGTCTAATGTTCATTTCCCCTGGTTGGTTGCCTTTGTTGCGTGTCTCACTCGATGTCACAATTGGGTTAGGTGTTGTATTCAATGTTAATAGGTTGACACTGGGTACCATCCACAAGATGCGAGAAGTATCGA
>JZKD02S1674422.1:419508-434234 GCA_000966675.3 Picea glauca | reverse complement strand
CATGGCTAGATTGGATCTAGGCCATTGATCTTTTAGGGTTTGGCCAAAGAGAGGCTAAAGGAGGGAATAGGGCAAAGATGAGATTCATTCTTCACTTGAGAGACTTGAGAGGAGATACATTACCTTGATTGACTATTGGTTTTAATATTTGCTTCCAGAAAAATAGGTGTGCTCGTTTCACCATAGACAATATAGCAATATTGTCACCCAACCATGGCCGAAGCCACCCCGAGCACCTTAACCTAGACAAAGAGAATAATTTCGAAAGCAAACCCTAGACCCAATAGCCAACCAAGGTAGTGTACCACTCTCCAAAGCTATTGTACCAAGTAGAAAGTCCAAACCATAACCAAGAGGAAGTCCAAGCTAAAACCAAAAATACAAGTTGCAGTAGCTGCAGCTGCAACTACTCTCCAGACTGCGCACAACAAAATTTATGCAGTTGCGAGTGAGTGTGTGGTATATGAGCTCTAGCTCTCTATATTTATACTACTCCTTCTTAGTTGTCTGGGCCGACTTCACTTCCTGGGGGCTAAAACTCAATATTAAATTAGTATCTTTAGCCGACTTGTCTTCTAGGCTTATTGTTCAAAGCTTTAGGGTTTCTCTTGCTTCCCAAAATATTCTAGTCTTGTGAAGGTTACACGTGGAGGTTAATACCTCCCGTGACTACCATAATATCAACACCTTCTAGGGCTTATGGAGTTAAGTGGACGACTTCTTCAAAGGCTACAATTCAATTTTGATAGTGCACAAAAGTCTAAGATGGAGAAAGCATAGGAGAAGTAGTAACTTACGCCCCCCTGTGCATTTTCCTCAAGAAACAAGATACTAGGGTGTAGGCAATTCTAGGCCTTAGTACCTTGCTCTCCTTAGGCTTCTTATGGGATAAAAACTTAGGCAAAAACAACTAGGTGAAAACCTTAGAGTGCTAACAAACTAGGGCTCTAGGGTTTCACTAGTCACTAGATCAATTCAATGAAAGCTTGGCAAATAGAAAGTAAGAAAGTAGCAATTTAAGTTCCTTACTTCTAGCATTAAGTATACCATGCAATTTCATAATCTTGTATGAGTAAATACAACCATACATAAACCATTCAATAAATGACTAAAATGCAGATTTTACCTACTTGCACCAAGAATAATCATGAAAATACCATGCAAGATCACCATAAAAGCTTCCAAGATTGATCCAACTTGCAAAAATCAACCTTATACAAGAGTGCGCCTCACAATAATACGAATGTGCGAAAGGATGTTCGTACATCTTTTTGCCTCGTTTCATTCTATTAGGTAAGGTAAGTACCGATTACACGTGCCTTTTTTCTTATTTTGGGGATCGAACCCTCATCCTTTGCCCTCTGGCTCGAATCTTTTGATTTGGGCATTTCGACCTTTTCTCAAGTTAAAGGGCAAGTTAAAGGGGAGTTTCACATCAAAATTTATTTGTTTAGGTTGTTTGCTTTTTTATGTTATGAACAATTAGATTTAGCACTGGAATACGTGCACATGAATTGACCTGTTTAAAATGTCATTTAATTTCAAGAAGGGGCTCCAACATATTAAACCACACCACGTTATAAGTTTTTATTGCTTGAGTTAAGGGGGGGCTCCTTTAGGTTAGATCTGATTTTTGTATGCAGAAATTTAGTAAGAAATTTCAGATCTATATGAAAATGACAAGTCTAATAAAGATGATGATGCATTCAAGGTTATTATCTTAGACTTATATGAAATCTGGATTGTAACATTTTCAGTGTAATTTTTAGATTTATATAACAGAAAATGAAGGGGAAAATTGTGAAGATTTTTGAATGGTTGGACAACAACATTAGTGCGTAAACAACATTGGGCTTATGGGGTCTATGGGACAAGGTCATATGCCGATTATTTCTCTAAAAAATAGGGCTGTTTACAGTGGAAAAAAAACATGCTACAACCACCTATTTATTGTTGTTTGCAAATTCCAGAATTTAGATGTAGGTCCTAATGATGGAACATTCATCAATTATGTAATAGGAGGATGTCTACAACCGAAAGTAAATAAATTCCAGCAAATTCTAACCATGAAATTTCACTTTAATTCAACTATCAATAACACATAATTTTCAAGAGGAAATTATCCATCCATAAACTCTCATAAACAAGGAAAAACAATACTCGGATTAAGCTCACATTGACAAACTTGAAGAGATGAAAATCCCAGCCTTCGTATTCAACAAATTTGTTCCAAAACCACCAGCCTCAAGCTCCAAAAAAACAACAAAAGTGTGCCAAAAAACAGTCTAGTATGTCTCCACATGTGATGGAATGCATAAGACAACACTCATGCAACATAATAGGTAAGGCTTCCAATTGTGGCATAAGTATGATAGCTCGATCTATAAAATAAAGGGTAAGATGAAGGTACGATCACCTTTTACAATCTGTTCGTATCCCTCTAGAATTATAATAACAGAGGTCTATTCCCTCCTTTGCCTATCTTTCCTCCCAAGTTTAAATAGATATCAGATGTATTAATCATCTTTGATTATGTCAAAGATGATCAATAATCATTACATTAAATTATTGATCTCTCCTTGTTTCTTACAAGGATCTTGAGCCTATCACTATATTGATAGAGTTAACATTGATCACCCTTCGTTTGTTTTATTATTAAATAAAACAAAATCATCCATTCCTCAAAATAAGGTTCCACCCTTATCATCAAAATCAAAGTTGACAATGTCAACTTTGGTTGTCTTTTTTTCGCTTGAAAACCTTTGCTCCTTTGTCTTTTCCACCCCATGAGCATCCACCTGGGTGACCTGCCAATCCATGTCGTCACATTCTATGCCTTAGCTTCTAATTTATGCAGTAAAGAATGCACACTATAGGTTTAATTTGGATTTTTTCTTGAAATGCTCCAAGTGCCAAACATGCATGCCATAAGCCCAAATTATGTACGGCTGGAGTATCAAATGTACACTTGAGGCAAGGTGGATGTGTCTTCATGAGTGACACTTCATCTCACATGCTCACCACCACTACAACATGTCCATAACTGCTGCTATTTGCTCAAGAATAACAAGTCTAGGTACAAACAGGGCACTGAACAATGCTGCCATTGCCTATTAAAATGGATTACAAGCCTTTAAAACTACATTCTTGATGGATAATGAAGGTTGGGATGTGAAGTATCTAACATGGTCTATCATTCCACATATTCAGATTCTTTAGTTACCCCCTCAACTGGAAGTTATACCAAATTGGCAATTTCATTGTTTACACCATTTTTTACCTTCTTAAGGGGGTAACTAAATGGTGTAACCAAATTTGGTGGGGTAACCAAATTTAAAACTCTTTGGTGGGGTAACTAAATCACGATCCAATTCAAACTCTTTGCTCTTTTGCCTCACCGATCTTTTGTCGATTCTGAGTCTGGTAACGTTGCTATTTATTTTCTCTGAGGCTTGTGCTTGTGATAGTTGTACACTAGTATTTGGGTTAGCTATTGGGCCCAGGTGCAAGTCATTATCAACTTTGGAAAAATAGATACAACCACAGTTGCTTTGCTGATAGACGACTTCTGTATTGAAAATCTCAAGTAAAGCAGTTTCTGCTTGCTTGTGTTCCTTGGAATAATCTTGTAAAACAATCACAATCATATGATCTCCTCATCTACAAAGTTCATAGATTGTCACCCTTGAGATGAAAAATAGGAACCTATTTGTCATATGCTCAATTATCTCACATTTAAAACATTTTGAAGGACTTTTACATCATTTAACCTAAGATTATCTTGTTTCTTAACCTCTTTCTTACATATATATCATACCATTTGATGATGACAAATCCATCATTCATAGAAGTGGATTCTATAGAACCATATCTTATGAAAGGAGTTGAGAATCTAAGCTGGGTTGTTGTACATAAGCTAATTACACAGGACTCTTGGGTTGTTGTCAATAATCCAACTAATTACACAGGACTCTTGGGTTGTTGTCAATAATCCAACTAATTACAGATGATTCTTGGGGGTTAGTCAATAACAATTCTAAGAATAGAATTGATCATTAATTTGTAGTCAGTTTTTTTTTTTTTTTCTTTATATTTCTTAATTTCTCGATTTTCCATCCATTTTTGAGCTAGACAACGAGTTTATTGTGTGTATATTCTTGAAATACTTTTGCTTTCATATCATGAAATAATTTTTGGGGTAAAAAATGGTCTTAATTTATTTACTTTCAAGTACTGTAATAATTGCTTCATATTATTACAACATTCTAACATATATTGTACATACGAGGAAGGGGTGGCTTATTTTTTGTCACAAAAGGGAATAAACTATTTGAATATCCATTGGGATGCATTGAAAGCACTAAGAGGATGACAAACATTAGTGTATTACTGTTGAAAATAAAAATAAAACAATAGATCAACACATGAGGATGGGGTGGCTTATTTTGTGTCACAAACAAAGTGTATTATTGTCGAAAATAAAAAAAAACAAAACAAAGATCACACACGAGGATAATCTGATCATTATTTATTTATTGTTGAAAATAAAAAACAAAACATTGATCACCCACGATTATCATTGGTTATGGTGGGTTGTCAGCGTTTGCAATAAGTGACCCATGACTTTTCTTCCCACCTATGTTACAGTGTGTACCTTGCATAGTCTTCTATGGGCTGGAGCACGTACAGCAGATTTGGCTGCCTTCTGTTACAGCAGCAGCTGATCCGTACAGTAGATCTGGCTGCCTTCCGTTACAGCAGCAGCTGATCCGTACAGCATTAATTCAGATATGTAGATGAGGGCTCAGCATTAAGAAGACCAGAGGGTGCAGCACTAAATTTGGCTTCCAGCAGTAAGGGTGGATGCATGCATGTATGCATGTGCCAGCTTTAGATAGGATAAGGCTATCATTATCCTTAATCCCCAGTTAAAGTAAATAGATCACAGAGTCGAGTTCAGTTATTTTGAAGTTTAACTTTAGTTAGGGTGCAGATCCCAAGAGAATCTAAACTCTTTCCATGGAGCACCTCATCCTCGTGTAGATCCATAGATCTAATTTTGAACACCCAAGTGTGCCTTTTTTAATCTCTATATAAGAAAGGTGGGGGTATGGATATGACAGATTTTTGTGTTCATTAGTTGGCCTTTTTACTGTTTTCCTGTAGCAGATATTCATGTACAGAGTTAATGAAAATAGTGACAGGTTTTGACAGTCAGCTATTGAGTTTTGTTATTTGTTTTCTACAGTATATGATTATAGACTCTAGCCTTTATTATTACAAAGAACTGTTTTGAAAAGTCTTTTAGTCTCGGCTGTTTAGTTTCCTGTAGGATTTCTGTTACAGTGCATAATCTGTTCACCTTGGTTTAGATAACTTTACAACCTACAGGCTACAATTTACCATAATGGCCAAGAACAGAGCCAACGGGTTGATTCTCCTCATTCATCATTGATTGGCTCCACTGTGATGTAATTCCCAACAATGTTAGCCACCATACCTTGGGTCCCATGCACATTCACATTTGACTTTTTATTTCTTTTCCAACTATATGTGACTTATCATAAGTCTTAGTGTAATAATTTCTCCTTTTTACACTATGTATTTTATTTGAACTTAAGTCCATTTATGCATTTCCAATTTAAGAACCCAATTATAATGGGTTTTGGTTGATTGTTACGGAATATGGCTTATGGCTAGTCATTGCATAACCATTGACACTACGATACTAGTGAAGAAATTCTTCTATCCTAAAATTGACATTTACTTTCTCTTTTTAAATCCACAATTGCTCTGTATTGACACTGTGCATTGGTTGTCTGCCGTCTCATCACTCCTAAGGACTGCAATACACTCGAGGCCTCAACTGGCCTAAACAAGAACATGTCAAAGGTTCCTGTTCCATTACTAGTGTATCAGTTTATTCTTACATAATACTAATTAAATTGAACATGAACTTAATTATAAAACACAGTCCTGCCTTAGTCATCCCTATAACCCATAGTTGGGCCTTCATGTTCGCTGATGATATATGCAATATCTAAACATTATGCATGCACATATCACATCATCTTAGATTTACAATTGCAACATAGATCTATTTGTCCTTAATCAAAATGACCATAAATACAACATAGTTTTTAAAAYCGGAACCGGATATCAAACCRGTCATCTATCAACTCGGACATCAAACYGGAACCGGATATCAAACCGGTCACCTATCAACTCRGACATCAAACCGGAACCGGATCCAACTGGATGGGTTTGATTTCAACGACTCGATTCAATAAAAAAATACATTAAATAATTAAATTTTAATGAWTTTATTTTTATTTTAAAGCTTTCAAACCATAATKCCAAACCATTAAAGACAAAATATGCAAAGTTTGCTCATCTATATACCATGTAAGGRTGTATATATCAAAATGGCTGTAATATCCCCTTCTCATTGACACAAGAGCTCAGGGACGTAGTAGTCTAGCTACCCCTCTAGACTATAGTCCAAGATAAGCAAGGGGAAGGAAATGTKGTTTTTGTCACTAAAGAGATCTAAAGTTATATTATTAAAGTGACTTGGTAAAAGACTAAGGAAAATTAAATTAAAACCCTTAGCAAMTGGAAAAAGCAACTCAATGGAAAATTAGAAAAGGAGGTATAAAAGAAGGAGAAGGGCGCACCTCTTAGCATTCTATTCTCATCATTCATTTTTTCACTTTGCACTCTTGAGCTAGACAACTTACGTTTTGAGGGTTTTGAGTAAACAAACTTTARYAACCAGCAAAAAGGTGAAAGATTCCTYTGTTCYTGGTTCAAGCTTGGCCAAGGAGGTGAAAGATTCCTCCCTCACCATTCTAATCCAGTCATAGGTATTCAACAAATAACACTTGGAGTTGGTGCRCAKATCTGAAGGGTTTTCAACAGTAGGGYGCATTCTTGGAAGAGAAAAGGTTCGATCTGCTTGGAGGAGTCTAGATCTGYAGTTTTATGCCATTGGAGGTTCATCTCTAGGGTCATAGYGCCCTTTTGCARCATTGATACCAAGGGTAYCTCCCTTGGATTATTTTATTTGGCTTAGAAGGAATTTCTAAAGGAGRGYGCAACTCTCATTGAGGATTCTCATAGATCTGAGGGAAACATTAAGAGGTTTTACTCCAACTTGCTTCATTCCTACTCTAGAGCCCCTGATTTACAGTTTGAGGGTGTTTTSGCATCATTTGGAGATCATTTACTAGGAGGCTGAAATATTGAGCATTTCCATCCAGTCAGGGCTGTACTAGTTCTAGATCCAGCCTTCCAAGGTYGTACTATCTCCAGATCTGGTCATTCGGGGCTGTACCAGCAGGGATCTGAAGGAATCTATTCAAGAAGGGAAATAAATTAATCTTATAATCAACTATATTTAGTGGAGGAAGACCTAGGGTCTATATCTTCTATATTGTACCAGATCTACAGATCTATGTATGAAGATCACTTATTCCATCTAAATAAAGGTCAGATCTGAAGCTTGTTATCTCTGTTTATGAGTTTACTTCATTATCATGTGTTTGATACTTGTTACGATGTCTTCTATGCAATAAACTCAACAAAAATACTTCAACACATCTTTCTGTAGTAGCAATCTGCAAAACAAAACACAAAACATCAAACAAAAACCCTAGTTCTTGGCYGAAAATTGGTTGGGAACATTACAGTGGTATCAGAGCGAATTTCCTTAGCCAACCTGTGCAAAGTAACAAGATGACCAGAAGAAGAGGCYGTGGGGGCCAGCCCGTGACAGGTAATCCAGAAGAGGATGAGCAGGAAGGCAACATGGGAGAGACACATGAGACARAGAATGCTACATATGAAGAGATTGAACTTTTGGYAGATAAAGTAGCCCATACAGTGAAAGAGGTACTTTARAGCAATCAAGAAAGMATGCAACATACTTTGGACGAAATGCARAACCACTTATCATTGGGACAGTATGAGCTCCACTTATCTCTTACCAATTTTCAAAGGGGACAAGATAGAATGATAACAGTGTTGGAAGAACTGAATAAACTTCAGGGAATCCTTTCTCAGTTTTTGATGGAGCAGAGGCATGGCAAAGACCCACCCCTGTATGGTGGAAATCATGAAGCTAGTGGATCTCGTGGAGGCAATGGGAATCATGAAGAATCTATACACAGAGGTCAAATGGAGGAGCATCGCTCCAATGAGGGAGAGCCGGTTCTTTCCCATACACTCAACAAAACCACCCCTAGGCCATACATGCCTACCTTCCTCAACACACAAAGAAGGGAAGCTAATGCACTGGATTCAGAAAGCCCGGGAGAAGAATGGGAAACAACAGAGAGGGAATACAACACTATGAGCGTAGGATTTAGGAGACAGGTCTGTATGGGAGAGTACTTCCACTTGATGAAAAGAAGATCCAAGGAGCGTTACAGAGGTATAAATGAACTTGGACGAAAAGCTGGGAAAATGGAGCCACCCACTTTTGATGGATCAGATCATCTTTCGGTTACAACGTGGGTACAAAAGATGGATGCGTACCTCCAATTGAACCCTATGGAGGAAAGGGAAGCTATCAAATTTGCAACTATGTACCTGATGGGAAAGACACATGAATGGTGGTTTCATGGAATAACCACCTTGGGTCATGGATGCATCACCTCTTACCAAGAATTCACTCAAAGGCTTATTGATAGGTTTGACAAGGGAGACCCAAATCATCATTTCAGGGAGCTTACACAGCTTAAACAGGCAAGTTCGACTGAGGCTTTTATTGAAGAGTTTCAAAGAGTATCAGTTATGGTTTCGGATGTGGCAGAATCAAGGTTACTGATGTTGTTCATAGAAGGACCGACAAAACCAGTGAAAGGATGGGTTAAGGCCTTCAAGCCCATAACCTTACAGGATGCCATTGAATGCACCGGGGATTTAGTGGAGGCAGCCAACAAAAACAGGTTCACCTAAACCACCCATGGTTCAGAGAGGCCGTGACACTAGACCAGTGGATAGAGGAAAAGGGAAATTAGATGAGACTACAAGAAGAGATCTAAGGAGTAATCAACTATGTTACGCTTGCAAGGATCTGTGGCAACCAAGACATAGATGTTTAGGCAAGGGGAAAATACACTATGTTGAGGTAGTATATGACAATGAGGAGGAGGCAGATGATGAAGATGATGGGGCCATCCATACTAAGCAGACAAATCTCATAGAGGAAGAGGAAGTGCTACTGGATCATGAAACACTAGATAAAGGCCATAAAAAGATCACCATTGTTTTTATGAGTGGGATACCCAGGTCGCACGTGTGGATCTTGAGCTCAGGGGGAATAATTCAACCAAATCAATAAAAGTTCTAGACAGTCAACTTCGCCCTCAATTTGCGTGCACATGAAGACATATTTGAAGAATCGGGAACATGGGTTTTGTTTCTAGCATGGAAAATTGGGTCTCACGCGAACCGTTTTCCAAACAAATGAACGGTTGAAGAGTTATTGCTAGTTCTTTAATTGACATTTACATAAATTTCGGGATGTGTCTAGATTTGAAATCATCGTGAACAAAACGCCCAGATTTATAAAATGATACGCCTAGATTTATTAAACCAACTCCAAGTCATCTCCAATGCAAAGAAAAGGACAAATTTCAACTCAAAATGATCGGGAATCATATCAAAAGTATTTGAATGTATTTTTTATAGTATGAAGCCAAATTTCCAAGGGATTTGATGCTATACATTTAGCAATCATATCCTCTATTTTGTAATACTTCTATAAAAGACAGAGGTGTACATCAGATAGGGGGAATTCTCATTACGTAAAATATCACTATTTCACTATTGTTATTATGTAATCAAATGTGTTGCAGAGAGCGGAGTGCTATCATGTTGTAATCTACGTTTTCTTTGATTTCAATGAAGGACAGATTATTGTTATCGGAATTTTGAGCATCTCTTCGGTCTGAGTTAGTTTCCAGGCACGTTGCCCAGGTCGGGAAGGGCCCCTCGACCCAGGTAATGTTCATGCTTTGTAATTTTGTTTAATTTCATTGCATTTGGTGTGCTATTTCGTGTTTGTTTTACATTGTTTTAGTCCACTAATTTCATTACGAATTTATGTAGATCAATCTTCAAGATAGAGCACCCGCCATTTCTGCTCCATTCTCTGCTCAATTTCTTGCCTTTTCTTCACTGTACAACTTGCTGCCATTTCTAATTATGCATAGCTCTATGTCCTCTACGATCAAATCCAATTCACCTCCATTCTTGCTTCTGTCCATTTCTGTGCTTGATTGACTGCCACCCCACTGAAATTATTCAGTGGTTTGTATATATTCTCAATGCTCATCTCGACCTCAAACTCGCCTCTTTCCCCCATGCCTTCGATTCATCATCGTGGATTTGGTTATGTGGATCTCTATTTAACTTTGTAAGTCGTGTTTAAGTATTACAGTTTGCTGTTGTGTGCGTGTAATCTTATTACCGTGTGAGAATATTGATCTCTTCAGATTATAAATCGTTATATTATGTAGTGGTGTTATGTTAATACATTGTCTTGTTGTCATGAGTGTATACTATTATTTTTACTTTGTTTTGTTGTTATTTAATTATTGTTGTGTGTATTGTGATTTGCTATATATCTTACGTTGTTTATTATGATAAGAATACATATTTTGTCACTCTATTGTGTTTTGTTATATATTTGTATTTTATGAGTTATATTGTTTCTATTGTCATATATTATTTTGTTGTCAATCTACTATTTTGTTTAAGTATTTAATATATTCCTTAATTCTATTGTCATATTACCATAGTGTTGTGTTTTTCTATTAATATAATTGTTTTGTTACATTGCTGTTATTATTTATGTTTGTTACATGTGCAAGTTATGTTATGTTGTATAAGTAGCACTATTGTGATGTTAAGTGATATGAGTGCAAATGCAATGTTAAATGGATGATCGACATGAAACAATTCTATCCTTGTATATAAAAAAAATCAACCCCATACTCACACATTGACTTCGCTTTCTATTTGTGGGTGTTACTTTTCTTGAAGACAAGTTTCTAAAGTGTGTTTCTTTGAATTCTTTACATTCCATCATTTTGTCAATATAGGGTTAATTAAGAGTTTGGTGGATTTGCTCTTAAAACTGGTAAGTTCCACTTTAGGTCAGTAGCACACATACATGAGGGTTTGAGTAACCTCATCGAGCCGACTGATTTGAATGCCAGTTTGGGTAAATTCTGCATTTACTTTCAGATTGCCTTGCTTGTTTATTTCTCACACTTGATATCATTTCTTGTACTTTGGATTCCTGCACTTTGATTTTAATCCCAACTTTGCTTTCATTCATTCAATTTTGAAGTGTGTTTGCCGACTTTAGAATAGGCTAGACTAGGCTCCAATCCTGCATTTCCTGTGCTTGCACCTCTAAGTCTACAACTCCCTGGTTGACAATTTAATGTTGGGATTTAATATTTTATATATTTAGCTCCACAATATACAGTTGAGAATTGAAGAAGTTTGAGATACTTTACTGTAAACGCATGGCTACACCAATGGTGACGAATCTGAAGAAACTAAGTGTGTCTTCTTCCGATTTCGATTATATTGATTTGAACCTGTACAAATCGCTGATTGGATCATTGATGTATCTGGTTAACACCAAACCAGATATTTGCTATGCAGTGAGTGCACTTAGCCACTTTATGATTCAACAGAGACAAACATACTAGATTACTGCGAAGCATGTGTTGAGATACCTGCGAGGCATAGTTGGACATGGTATGAGATATACTTCAAGTATTGACATGATATTGCAGGAATATACTGAGTTTGATTGGGCATGGAGTGCAGTGGACATGAAGAACACCTCTGGGTGTTGCTTCACTTTGGGATCTGCCATGATTTCTTGGAGTAGCAGGAAATAGACTTTTGTGGCTTCAAGCACCGCAAAAACATAGTACATTGCATTGAGTGTGGTAGTCTGCGAAGTAGTGTGGCTTCACAATCTCCTTGCAGATTTATTTGGACATGTGATGGATTCCACCATTATTCATTATGATAACAAGAGTTGTGTGAATCTCTCAGAGAATCTAAGGTTTCATGAAAAATCAAAACACATTGAGATCTCAAGTACCATTACATCCGAGACATGGTGCAGAGGAAGGCAGTACTGGTGTAGTACCTTCCTACAGATGAGAAATTTGTTGATGTTCTTACCAAACCAGGATGAAGTTCGAGTACTTCCATGATAGACTTGGCGTGACAGAGAATGCCTCTCTCGTTGAGAGGAAGTGTTGATGTTTTCAACTTCTCGAGACATTCTCCAAATTGTACTTCTCTGTGACTGAGTTGAGTTGATCTGTGAGGACACTTATCCGAGAAGGGATAAGTGGGCTTCGACTTATAGCCCAACATCCCTTGTTGAGTGCACATGAGGACATGTCAAAGGAGTTGAACTTGACATCACACACTATGGGGAGTTGACCCTCGTGTTTCTAGAGGGAGTAACCTCTATAAGTCCACATGGGAGTGCCATGTGTGACATACATTCTCCAGATTGTACTCCTCTGTGATTGATTTGAGTTGATCTGTGAGGAAACTTATTCAAGAGGGGATAAGTGGAACACTTATTCGATAAAGGATAAGTGGGTTTGGGCTTATAGCCCAACGTCCCTTGTGGAGAGCACATGAGGTGTTATGACCCAAGAGGGGCATATACATGGCTAAATGTATATGATATGACCCTAAGGGGGGGCATATAGGGTCCTAAATGTTCATGTAATGTGTAAATATACATGTAATAGGGTCGGCCTAGTGATAAAGGGGCCTCATGTGCAAGTGTGAATAACTATATATAAGAGATCATGTATTCATTATTTGGACATGAATTGTGAAGTATGAATGGTCTTTGGTTAATTGGAGGGGGTTTACCTATTATTTAATGAGTTATTGTGTAACTTATCTATCTTGGAGTTGTGATCCACGTTGACATTCTATACATGGTGTGTACTTTTGTAATGTTATGATATTTTGAGTATTTGGATCATAACATTTGGAATTAGAGCTCAAGGTGTTGGGATTTCACTGCTACATCTGAGACACCTTGGGATTTTCGCTATAATTTGTTTCTACGACGTTTCAGAAGGAACCCCTTGGAGGATATTTATCATAAGGATCAAGGTACATTGGGTTCAAATTTCAGCTCTTGAGGCCTTATACTTGCAGAGATATAGATTGTGTAAGATAGGGTTCTGGAATCATCCTGAATTTAGTCATCGCGGAATTTTCTCTATAATTATTTTTCTGTAATGTTTCAGACCATAGTCATAACACTAAAACCATCTGTATCCTCCCTATACACCAACTGAGTCTCCTCCTGAATACAATTAGTCCATATCCTATCAAACCTGGCAACGTCTCTCGTGCACAGATTCGCTGCAGAAAAGGTTCCCAAAACCTGGGAATACCAACTCAACATCCAATAACACCTATCCATCCCGGGACAACACTGCATATTCCTAATCCTCAATCCCTGATGATGAAAACACACCCCTGACACCATAGCACATTTTCCACTCGCAACACACCCTCGACTCCATTTAAAATACCATTGCCCCAGATCCATGTACTACATGCATGGTCCTCCTACCAAGATCCTTGTACATACATGAGTTAGACACTGTGAAATTTACAAACAAATCTCATGCCCCTATCATGGGTCGACGACTCTCACTGGATAAGAACCATGCAATCCTCCAAGACAAACAACCTGCTTCCCCAAGTCACGACCATCTAATGAAATTCTACCCAAGTCCATCATCCAAGTCACCCAAAACTCTCTGTGTCTGCACATGCTACCACTGATCTTGTGTCCTCGTATGGAGAGTCCCAAGCTTCTGTTGGACACTCAGTCTAGTCCACTCTAGATATATGCAACTCATCTTTGCAAATGTCCTCATCCTCTTGGGTCAAATACCACATACATTGTCATACCTCGACAATGTACAACTCTCTGACCTGATGAAGACTCTAACTCATCAACCTTCTAAACATCTGAAGCCATCTCGTCTTTTCCAAAGAACTTGAGCCGCAACCATCGTAATTCACCATGACATGTCATCGAAATTCCATCCATAGGGTTGGAAATCTTCCACACAACATACTACTATGATCCAGGCTCTCCGCCAATTGACCAGAACTCCTAACCTGCCACACCACCAAGCTACAATAGCCCACAACTCCTCGTCTGGATGGTCTACTCCATGTCTCAAACCAAAGACCATCTAACTTGTTGCCACCTGCAACTATTACTGTAGCTCCCTCTGAGAGCTATCACCTGTGACCTGCCCGGAACAAGAACAAGAAAAATAACAACACTCCTCCAATGCTGTATCCAAAATGTTTTTCAAGATGATCCCCTTATCTTAAGATCCCAAGCTCCGAGACCATGTCAATTTTCACATGCAACTCTATGTGAATAATTTTCAGATATGAAAATTGCTTCCTATTGATCTAATAGTAAAACCCTACCTGCTATCACTGAACAATTTTACATTGAAAATTATTGACTGAAAACATATGCAACAGAAACACAAAGATAAGAGATGAATCATCAATATACACGAGACACAATTTCAGTTCTGTAATCTTGTTAACATCATAAATCATGAGGGAAAAACCAACCCTCCTAACCAATACAATATCACCAATAATCGATGACAACC
>JZKD02S1674422.1:390089-414952 GCA_000966675.3 Picea glauca | reverse complement strand
TTCTTAAAGGATGGAGGAAAGGAAGAATTTCAAGGCTACCAACTACACTCTTCCCTTTACTAATACATCGATGGGTCTCCACTTCAGATAGAGAACATTGGCTCAAGCTTCACAAATAAATCCTTAATCCACATGCAACTGAATGGGACAAACCCCAACCTTTTATGGATCCAAAAGTTGGTGGGAGTGGTAACTTGGAGTGTGTGGGATTAACTCCCCTCATCCTTCCCATATGCATGCAAGGAAACATGTTGTCTATGTAGATATTTGTAATTTGAATGGATTTAATAATGGTATATACCTGTAGTCGATATTTCCATCTCCAAAGTACAGAGAGCCTTCAACCATGTAGGTGCCAAGGTTGGTGCATATGTCCACTTTTTGGTTTTGTGTTCTCGACACATGGAAAAAGGCTATGCTCATGAACTTTGTAGTGATATATTGTGATTGCTAGATTAATCTAACCAAGTTGGTGTTCTTTGAGACACCCTTGGACAATAGGGATTTGATTATAATGGTAGATTCCACTGCTATAATTGCACTGGAAATGTTTATCTCTTTCATCAGACAAAGACCTAGATGAATTGTGATTGAATTTGCTTATTGTGGTGGTGATTCCCAATGAGCCAAATTATTGCCTATCTGAAAGGCTCATCATAGGCACATTTTCCCACCATAATATGAATTAATACTTGTTTTTGACCATATTTAATAGTAATTCATGAATGTTTTTTCATGTTGCTTAGGGAATGAATTTTGAGGTGGAATTTTATGTATATCATACCTTTTTTCTCTAATATATATGCCAAAGGATGTGTGTAGCATCAAGCAGGCCGAACTCTATGAGTCAAGGAATCCAAACGACGTTGAATCCTAGAACCAAGGGATTTTGTCTCCCTAAGAGCCTTGCCAGCGAAAAATCAAGGGACCTTGTCCCCACCTACCTCTAGAGCACTCTTTGTTCATTAATATCCACTCTTGACCAACAACAGTTCGAGATCTGAATGGGATTGACTGAGACCCCTTATTTCCCCATTTTTTTCCTCAACTCAAGCAAATAGGTCATGTTCTCAAGATTATATATAGACCTCTAGCCTAGGGATAAATAAGGACAAGTTTTTGACAATATTGTATCAAGCTTTTGCTTTGAAGACTTTTGTTGGAACTTAGAGCTTTTTCTTTTGATGTACTATTTTTGTTGTTGGAATAAATATGGTCTTGTTTTTAGCTTATTAGAGTTTTCTCAAGGTTCCTTGTGCTTCTTGTGTGGGGCCCATTCAAGAGGGATAAAGGACCCTGTTGTAATTTTCTTTGTTTTGCATGATAATTAGTTCTTAGTTAGAATTTCATTTCCTTTTGGAAATTACCATAGTCATCCATGATCAATTCTTATTTCTATCAATTTATCATTAACTGGTTAGTTTCAATAGGTATCTTGTAGAAAGAGTCAACAACCTATTGGGATGCTCTTGGGTGACATATCAAGGCCAAGAACCTCAGTTCTACCTCATTTTATTTTAGTATGGCCTTGCTGATGCCTCAAAAGACTCACACTATCTTTCTAGGTTTCTTTCTGTTTTTCTGTAGGACTGTTACAGTTCCTGAAGAAATTTCGTGTAGGTTTGTTACAGTGCCTGTAGAAAATTCCTGTAGGACTGTTTTAGCTCTAGATTTCAATTTAGATTAATCTTCTTTTAATGAAAATAAGAACAAACAATAAAGAGACATATGGCTTGATTTTGATCCAAGGGTAAAGTAGATCATTTAGTCCATGCATTAGTTTAAATTCTTTAATCACATTTTTTTTTTGTCATACACTAGAAATAATTCATATTTTTCATCCCGTTTGCTTTTCATGGTTTAGCATGCTTTATTTCATTCCATTAGATTAAATTCCTTTTTCTGCAATATAGATTACTTGCTCTTCCAAATTGGTGTGCTTTTCATCAACCAATAGCTTAAAGCTTCTTTCTGTCATTTCAATTTCCTACACCATTTCATGTATTTATAACCCTTTATGAATCTCAGACCTATACTACTGTCAATGCATACTGCATATTCATTTCACAACACCTCTCAAGTTTGTATGAACCCATGGTTGACAAAGTAAAGTAAGATCCAAGGAAACAATAACATTATTGCTTTTATTTGTTGTTATTCCAAGGCCCATCACTTTTTGGCGTTGTTGCCGGGGAGGTGATAAAGTATGCATATCATTTTCCTTTTTGTTTTCTTTTGTGTGACTTGGAGAAGTAGAAAGAATACCTTAGTCACAAGTCCAACCTCACTCTAGAATTTCTGTAGTCTAAAATCCCAAGTGCTTTCACTTTGAGTGAATATTGTTAGTTCCTTATCACACTCTTTTGAATTATATATAAAAAGAAAAAACAGTTTTACTTTCTTTAATTTCATGAATGACTGGACCTAGAGATAGGAAATTATTTTTTTTTACCAAAAACCCCCACCCCAAAAACAAGTCCAAGCAATCCGTCCTAAAACACTTGAAAGTTTCTTGGAAAGAGAAGCTAGAGAATTTGAAAATCTTTCAGAAGAAGGTCAATCTTTCTCACCTTGTGTCATGGTTGTGAAGAAGATATGGTAGAAGTATTTGAGTTTCCCATAGGAGAATCCAATGGAGAGACTAAGATGAAAAATATTAATCCTTCTCCCTTACCTCATTTTCATGGACTTGTTTATGAATATCATGAAACTTTCTTTCTTGAGTTTGTAGTTATATGCATGACATATGATCATACTACTAATGAACACACGTTCAAACTTTTTCCTTCTACCTGGAAGGATTGAACTCTAAGATGGTTCATGAGCCTGGAGGGAAATAGTATCACAACTTGGGATCAAATGAAAAATACCTTAGTGAAAAATACAGAGACTATTGTAGAGAAAGGGACACAAGGGATGAGATCTTCAGAATGAATCAAGGACCCGATGAATCTCTATAAGACTTTGAAGAAACATTTCAGCTAAGCTACAAAAGAACTCAAAATTGTACTCTTCTGGATGAAGACTCACTCAAGCTTGTCTTACTTCGAGGAGTAAGAGAGGATCTTATGGAAAAATTTAATCTCTTATTCATTGGAGATATCTATCAATTGGGATATGATTATATTAAGAGAATATTCAAAAACCATTCAAGATCATCAAGAAATAAAGGTAGAAGCAATAGAGGTTTGATACCTCAATCTTTTAACCCTCCCAACTCATATAAAACATGAATTAGGAGGGTTAATAGAAGATATTAAAAATGATATCTTGCATTCTTTATCCATGCAAATTTATACTTTGCAGATCAAGAAGAAACATGAGGAAACAAAGAAAACATTGGTTATCTATTGCCTTAAATGCACTAAAAAACATCCTAGAAATGGGTGACCTTTAGACCTTATAGATGTTTGTGGTATTTGTGAAGAAAATCATCCCACTAACAAATTTCCTTTGCTAGGATTGAAAGCTACATTTCAAGCAACATAGGAGAATGTGGAATCACTATACTTCATCAATCAAAGGAGACATGGAGCACCAAGACCCTTCTAAACAGGTTTGAACTTCAATCTTGCTCAAAATTTTTGTGCATATAATACTCAAATGTCTTTTCAACCATGGTATAATCCCAATCCATCTCCTTGGACAAATCCAAATCCTTGTCAATATCAAGGACCACTAATTCCTCCTCCATACCAATCCTTTCCTAGCATGCCACAAAATTAAAACCCCCAATGGAGTCAACCTCTACAAGGATGGAGGCCACAAAATTTTCAGCAACCTTCATTAATGCCTCCTCCTCCTCGACCTAATAACACTACTCAAAATAATGTTCCTCCCAAACAACCTCATCTACCTGATCAACTTGCTCCAAATCTGAATAACAAACAGGTTCAACCTGTGTACAACAATGAAACAACTTATCACACTTATTCCTTAGAAGTACAAGAAATTAAATCTTAGATTAAGGAAAATATTGCAACAACAACCAAAGCTCATAAAATATGTAGAATATGAGAAATAAGATATTACCTCACCCCAACCACATAATCCTCCTTTTCATTAAAGATCAAATGAAAAGAAAACTTATACATCTGAAGAGGAATAACTTTTAGGAAAACTCAAGAGTTTGTGCATAAATATACTTATCTTACAAGTCATCAAGGACGTGCCCATTTTCAATAGATTTATCAAAGAAGAGTGCATTGGAGGCTAGGGTGAAAAATAAAATATGCCCCCACCATAAATGTTATAGGAAAACTCGCTGACCTTATGTTGGGAAAGTTAATTGTACCTATTTACTTGGATCTAAGAAGTCCTCTAGTGAATGTTCACATCAACAAAACCTTGGTCCAGAATACTCTTATATATTTAGGGGCTTCCATTAATGTAATGACCAAAGATACAATGTTGGAAGATATAATACTTTTATGACCCCTATGGTCCTTGAGCTTGTAGATAGATCCATAGTCAAACTTGAAGGGATGTTGGAAGATATAATAATTTTTATTGATTCTTAGGAATATCCCACTGACTTCTTAGTTCTTAAAACCAAGTCTCAATTCAATGGGTATCCTCTTATTTTGGGGAGGCCTTGGTTGGCCAAAACAGATGCATACATTGGTTGTAGGGAAGACAACATGATTGTAACTGATGACCTATCCCCAAAATAGATTGTTCTTTATCCTCCTTCCCAACCTTTGTTAACATAAAACCTTCCTATGCAGGTAGAAGAAGAAGAAGAAGATCTGACCCAAACAATTGCCTATCCCATCTACACAATCAACACATCAATGGCTAGTAGCAAAATTGATGAGGACACTTTCCTTGAATTTGTTTTTACAAAACTAATATCCAAATGATGTGAAAATAGAGAGAATAAATGATGAAATGAGATCTAAAATTTCTGTTGGAAATAAAACAAAATTAGGGACAGATTTATTCATTGCTGATATTGAATACCCATCTGTCAAAACCATAGAGATCACCCGTGCAAAAATGCTCAAGATCAGTACTAGACTTACCAACCATAAAGAAAAAAAAAAATGTTAGATGCACTAAAAATAAACATTGAATCTTTTGCATGGGATTATAATGATGTGAAATGCATCCATCCTTCCATTTGTACTCACCATATTTACATCAAGGAGGACTGCAAACCTGTTAGGTATCCCCAAAGAAGGATGAACCTTGTAGTGAAAGATATAGTTAAACAAGAACTTCAAAAGTTGTTAGATGCTGGATTCATATATCTAATTTCAAATAGTGAGTGGGTATCTCCTCTTGTTATTGTTTCAAAAAAGAATGGGAAATGGAGGATATGTGTGGACTACTGAGAGATAAACAAGGCCAAAAGGAAGGACCATTTTCCCTTACCTTCATTGACCAAGTCTTGGATGTCTTAGCCGTGAAATAATACTTTTCATTCCTGGATGGGTTTAGTGGATACAAGCAAATTCAAATCAATCTCGAAGATAAGGAAAAAACAACCTTTACATATCCCTGGGGGACATTTTCTTACAAAGTCTTACCATTCGACCTATGTAATGCCCCAACCAATTTCGAAAGAACAATACTTAACATCTTTTCAAAAATCATCCATGATAAAGTTGAGATCTATATGGATGACTTTACCCCTTATGGGAGTTATTTTGATGAAGCCTTAGACAATTTGGACAAATTTTTCCAAAGATGTAGAGAAATGAACTTATCCCTTAGTAATGAAAAATGCAACATGATGATGAATGAAATCATGGTGTTAGGACACCACTTGTCCTCTAGAGGGATTGAAGTAGAAAAAAATTCAGTCAAAATCATCACACTACTTCCTACTCCTTTGAAACCAAAAGATATCAGAAGTTTTCTTGGACATGCAGGACACTACAGGAGGTTCATCAATGATTTGAGTAAGATAAATTCTTCCCTGTTTACCCTGCTATCCAAATATGTAAATTATTGTGGGACTCTAAACTATCAACAAACATTTGAAGCATTAAAAGAAAGACTCTCAACTAGTCTTATGCTACAAGGTCACAATTGGGATCTTCCATTTGATATTCATATTGATGCATTAGATAAATATGTAGGAGTAGTATTGGGACAAAATAAAGATAAAAAACCTTGTGCAATTTATTTCATAAGTAAAAACTTGGCCGGTGCAGAGCGTAACTACATTATTACAGAAAATGAACTTTTAGTAGTAGTTTATGCTCTAAATAAATTCAAACATTATGTTACAGGGTATAATTTTTTTGTACATATAGATCATGTTACCATTAGAGACTTGATGAATAAACTTGACATCAATGGTAGAATGATTATATGTATTTTTTTATTACAACAATTTGATCTAACTATTCTTGACAAGCTTGGCAAGTAGAATGTTGTTGCAGATTTTTTGTCCAGGCTGACCATTCCCACTGAAGAAGGCACGGTTTCTGATCAATTTCCAGATGAGAACCTCTTTTCCATATCAACACAAACCCTTTGGTTTGCTTACATGGAAAATTAGCTGACAACATGGAAGTTTCCTCAACATTTCTCTTGCCAAGAAAGGTGGAAGATAGTTCAGAAAAACACAACCTACACTTTGGTAGAAAATTGGTCCAGACCAAGTCTTGAGGAGATGCATAAGAGAAGATGAAGTGCATGATATCATTCATGCTTGTCATGATGAACCATGTGGAGGGAAATATGCAACAAAGAGAACAACTTACAAGATCTTGCAAGCATGATACTATTGGCCGACCCTACACAAAGATGCTGAACAATAAACTTCACAATGTGATGAATGTGAAAGAATGAGAACGCCTATAAAGAGGAATGAAATGCATTCACATCCCTAGTTATCATTGGAACCATTTGACAAGCGGGGCATTGAATTTATAGTCCCCATTGATCCACTATGAGGGCATAAGAAGCACATACTGGCCTGCATTGACTATCTTGCCAAGTGAGTTGAAGTAAAGGATATTAAAGATGCAATAGAACAAAATGTATCTGCATTCATCCAAGAATGCATATTATCAAGGTTTGGTTATCCCATAAAAATAGTCACAGGCCAAGGAACTCAATTTACATCCAAACTTATTGAGTGTTAAGATTTTACCGCTGTTATTAGGTTATTTCCAAATTTCATGAGCATTCAATGCATTTCCAAAATAATAGTATAAAGAGGATCACTAAAAGAAACACGATCACAAGGTACAAAACATTTTATCCCGGGAAACCCTCACGGGGAAGAAAACCCAGCAAGACTTCCTCAATAATAGATTTCCAATACAATGCCAAGACTAAAACCAAAACACCAAAGACAGACCAAGACCGAGCATGCACCTCTCTTATCCTTCGTTAAAATTATTCCTGCAACTACAACTCTCTTCAAGATATGTGCACTAGATGAGTGAGCGAGTGTTATCAAATGAGACACTATCCTCACATGTAAATACAAGTTGTGAGGTGGCGCTAGGGTTGTGTCTCTTCACTTGGTGGAGCCAACTTCTCCTAGAAGTGGCTAAAACCACTTTACAATTACTAGGGGACGACTTTACAAATACCACCATATAGATACATGTTAACCAATCCACAAAACATGATTTGATCTTATACAAGACACGACTTGATCAATCCACAAAAGGGGATTTGATCTATACAATAATGACTCAAATACAAGTAGAACATTCTTCGAAGTTACAATAATTCAACACTCCCCCTTAATGAGAAGGGTGTTCTATTGAAATTACTCAATACAACATCAAGAGAAGGAGAGGGAAACATCATCATCAATATCTGGAAAACTGACTAACACATCTATAAATCATCGGAAGTTTTTCTCATCATCAACATCAGTAGAAACTGAGCATCGCCATCATCTGCAGCGTGGAGCTGGAGTAACATAATCATCATCAACAACGTGGAGTTGGAACAACATAAACATCAACATCTATATATGTGGCAACAGAATGAGGCAGGTGCATCAACAACAACATCTGTGGTACTTTGACAAACTGTCCTTACCGAACCTTCGTGATCTGCCCAAGAATCATAAGATTCCCTAGGATATAGAATCCTAACTGAGCTACCACTATTGAACACAACTGGCATATACATGCACATGTACTCTGACAAACCGTCCTTACTGGACCTTCGGGATCCGTCGAGAGATGATCAGTCCCCTAGGATATAAAATTCTAACTGAGCTACCCGTTGTTGGTCAAGATACCATATTATCATCAACATCACTCCCCCTTTCGAGGGAGGTCCTTTTGAAATACACCAAGCTTGTCTCGGAAGTACTCAAACTTCACACAAGACAGAGGCTTAGTCAAAACATCTGCAACCTGGTCATCTGTGCCATCCTATTGGAGCTATATATCTCCCTTCTGCACCATGTGACGAATGTAGTGATACCATATCTCTATGTTCTTCGTCTTATCATGGAACACTAGGTTCTCTGTCATCTTTATGCAACTCTAGTTATCACATAAAATCATGGTAGCTTCCATCTTCCAATCGAACATACATGTCAACAAATTCCGAATCCATATGGCTTCACAACTGGTGGAACACACTGCAATGTACTCCGCTTTTGCTATGATGAGAGAAATAATGTACTGCTTCCTACTTTTCCATGAAGTCATGGTTGACCCCAAACTGAAACAACATCCTGAAGTGCTCTTTCTGTCTGAAGCACTTCCGACCCAATCTGAATCAGTATAACCATACAGTGTGAAGTCATGATCTCCAATATAACATATACCATAATCCAACGTACCCTTAAGGTATCTCATCACATGCTTTTCAACTACAAGGTGAACACGTGTGGGCTCCACCAGATATCGACTCAATTCACAAAAAACATATATCTGGTCTGATATTCGTCAAGTACATCAATGAACCAATAATTTGTCTCTGTCTGTATAGATTATCATCAACTAACTCTGACGAAGTATCAACTAGGAGCTTCAAATTCATCTCCATGGGTGTGGCCATGGATTTACATTCCAACATGTCAAACTTCTTCCGTATTTCAACTGCATACTTCCCTTGGTTAATGAATATCTTCTATGGGCTCTTCCAAACTTCAAGACCTAATAAATAATGCATCGGGCCTAGGTCTTTCATTTCAAATTATGAAACGAGCTTCCTTTTGCAGTCCGTGATGATATTTTCTTCTCCTGTCAAGAATAAGTCATCCACATATAGTAGCAATACAACTGGCTCATCATTCATAACCTTGAAGTACAGATTAGAATCAAATTTACTTTTGGTAAAGCCCAAGTTAGTCAAGAAACTGTCAATTCTACCATACCAAGCTCTCATAGCTTGCTTCAACCCGTATAGATCTTTCTTCAACCCGCAGACATGTGTTTTTATATCTTCAACTTCAAACCCTTGTGGTTGTTATATGTACACTTCTTCTTCTTCAATAACACCATTTAAGAAAGTTGTTTTCACATCCATCTGGTGCAACTTCCACTTCATTTTGGCTACAAGATCTATGATGGTTCTAATTGAAGTGTATCTTGCTACAGGAGAAAATGTTTCTTCATAGTCAATAACTTCCTTTTGAGAAAATCCACAAGACACAAATTTTGCCTTATATTTTTCAATACTTCCATCTGCTGCATGTCTTATTTTGTATATCCAGTTGGAAGATACCACATCTTTGTTCTTTGGATTGAGAACTACTTCCCACACATCATTCTTTATAATGGACTGGTATTCTTCTGTCATGGAATTCATAATTCTTTCTTTTGAATGACTTCTTCAAAGCAAGTAGGTTCCTTATCTACGAAATCACACATCAAGGCCACATAGATGGAGAATGGCTTAGGCTTCTTGCTTTGTCTCATGATTCCTTTTGGGCACCTTACTTCTCTGCATCTTAAATAAGTTATCTCGCCCAAGCTATCTTTCTCTTGTGAGAGATCGTCATATGGGAAGGTTCTTGAGATTCTATCATATCATGATCTTCTGGAATCTCATCATCAGGGGTAACTACATCTTCCTTCACGGGTTCTGCAACTTTAGGAGCTACATGTTCTTCTTCACACACTTCTTCTAACTGACATTTCCTTGATCTCTTGACTGCTACATCTTCATAAATTGCTATGTCTATGTTGATCTCAATATGATGGTAATCTAGTATGTAGATTCTGAAGGCCTTAGAGACCTCATAGTATCCAACAAACATTCCCTTCTTTCTTGAAGGATCCAACTTAGTTTTCTTTTCTTTCAGAATGTGTACAAATACTGGACAACCAAATATTTTGAGATGGATTACTTCTGGCTTATTTCCGGTGAACATTTCTTCGGGGGTTTTGAATCCAAGTGCACTATGGGATAATTTGTTATGGAGATATACTGTTGTTCTTGCTGCTTCAACCCATAAGTGCATTGGAATATATTGATCATGAATCATAGTCTTTACCGATTCCATAATCGTCCTATTCTTTCTTTCTGCACCACCATTTTGTTGAAGATTATAGGGAGTGGTGAGCTCCCTCTTAATCCCGACATCTATGCAAAAGCTTCCAAATTCATTTGAAGTGTACTCTCCTCCATCGTCTGACCTGAGTTTCTTGATTTTCCTTTCGGAGAGGTTTTCTACCAAGGATTTGAATTCCTTCAACTTTTCAAGTACTTCATCTTTTGACTTCAAGAAATAAACCCAAGTTTTATGAGAGTAATCATCAATAAATGATACATAGTATACATACCCGCTTAGAGAGGTTTATGGCATTGGACTGTATACATCTGAGTGGACAAGTTCCAAAATTCCTTCTACTTTACTGTTGCTCTTTGGAAAATGATTCTTTGTGTTCTTTCCTTTTTCACATCTTTGCATACACCTTCATAATCAACCTTTATTTCTGGTAAACCTGTAACTACCTTGCTCACATATGGTAAGGCTTTGTATTTGATGTGAGCTAGCCTTCTATGCCAAAGTTCACAAGGACTTTCAGTAGAGTGAGTCAAGGCTACATCTAAGTGACCCTTTAACTTGTACAAACCACCTTCTTCTATTCCGATAACAACTACATATTCTATAGTGTTTCGTTTAGACCACATAATAACTTCACCATCTACGAATGCAACCCTGAAACCTTTCTTATCTAGAGAAAAAATAGAAGGTAAGTTCTTTTTCAAACCTGGTACATAGAGTACATCCTTCATTCTCATCGGAGTTCCTGAATCGAGTTTGTAGGTGGCTTCTCCCAATCCTTTGATTGGGTACTGATAATCATCTCCAAGTGAAACTTTATGGGAGGATTTTTTCTCTACAAGACTGGAGAGAGTGTTCTTCTGACCTGTCATGTGTTTATAGGCACCACTATATATGATCCAAGTGTCACATATCCTGAGAGAGCGGAAAACAAAACATATTCTTCAATCTCTTCTTTAGCTAACTTCTTGGGTGTCTCATCATCTTCAACTACATGGGCATGATGCCTTTTGTTATTTCTCCTCTTGTATTCTTCCCTTTTGGCAAGACGATTCTTAGCATGTGTCCCATCTTATCACAATGATAACTCTGGTAGGAGGAGAATTATTTTTTCCTTCTTTGACCTTTATGATATTTAGGGAATCTCTTTGGAGAGTGAGACTCTTTATGAAAGTGGTTCTCCTTTTGAAAATGATATGTTCCCTTTCCACCCTTAGCATGAGAATATAGGGCTTGATCTTCATCTCTTAATAACACGAGTTCTCAGTTAGCCACTCTTGATTCTTCTTGAACACATTCTTCTCATAAACTGTCAAATTGGAGTTTCTCTTTTCTTGCACAAACAGTTTGGATGAAGGCATCCCAAGGTATCGTGAGACCATTAAGAGTTGTCATCACGAGTTCATATTCATCTAAGTTTTCTCCAATTGCCTCTAATTGTTCCTTGAATTGAGAAACCCTAGAGAAATAATCTTGAACTGTTTCTCCTTTTTGCATTCTTGTATTCTTGAGTTGGGTTCTCAAGTTCATCTTCTGGTTGATGTTCCTTCCTTCATACATTTTGGTTAGGGAATCAAACATATATTTTGGAGTATTCTTAGAAGACACTTAAGGGATCAAGTGGTCTTTAATAGAATTTGCAATTATTTTTTTAGCCATAATCATATCCTCTTTGTACTTCTCTTTGGCTTCATCTTCTTCGGGTTTCGGTACATTTTCTTTTATGAATTTTGTAAGGTCATTCTCTTTAATAATGAGTCCAATTATGTACTTCCAGGAACATAATTTTTCCACACCTTTTAACTTGTCAACAAGCTTGGTGCTTGTAGACATATTGACCCGGAGCTAAGAAAATTACTAGAAAATGAAAGTGCTCAGAAAGTGAAAATGAACTTACTAGGAGATGCACTAGACTGAGGTGAGTTTGTTGGAGCAGATCGTTTATGAAAACTACATGTTTTACCCCTTGAAACTTGACCTACACAATTTTGGACTGGTACTTCTCGTACTGGTTTTGGTTTTCTGGTACCAGTCAAAACTAGGGTTTGAATTTCTGGAGAATCCGACCACTGAAAAGGTTCACTCACGCTGCCAAAATATGCACTAGGGAAAGGCACACTTCCCTAGGTGGTCTTTGGTAAAAAAATATTCTTTAGTGAAAAACCCTAAATTTCTTGTACGACAATAGAAACATCTAGATACCCAGTGAAAGATGCTCTAATCAGCCAAGCTCTGATTCCATGTTAAGTTTTTACGATTTTTATTAGGTTATTTCCAAATTTCATGAGCATTCAATGCATTTCCAAAACAATAGTATAAATATGATCACTGAAAGAAACACGATCACAAGGTACACAACATTTTATCCTGGGAAACCCTCATGGGGAAGAAAACCCAACAAAACTTCCTCAATAATAGATTGCTAGTATAATGCCAACACTAAGACCAAAACACCAAAGACATATCAAGACTAAGCAAATGCCTATCTTCTCCTTCGTTAGACTTCTTCCTGCAACTGCAACTGTCTTTAAGATATGCTCACTATATGAGTGAGTTAGTGTTTTCAAATGAGACACCATCCTCACATATAAATACAAGTTGTGAGGTGGCTCTAGGGTTGTGTCTCTTCACTTGGTGGAGCCGACTTCTCCTAGAAGTGGATAAAACCACTTTACAATTACTAGGGGGCGACTTTAAAAATACCACCATACAAATACATGTTGACCAATCCAGAAAAGGGGATTTGATATTATACAATACACGACTTGATCAATCCACAAAAGGGGATTTGATATATACAATAATGACTCAAATATAAGTAGAATATTCTTCAAAGTTACAATAATTCAACATTGAGAAAATCATGAAGGAACATAACATCCGTCATAAGAAATCAACACCCTACCATCCATAATTAAATGGACAGGCTAAAGTTACCAACCGAGAGCTAGAAAACATCTTCACCAAAACAATGAGTATGAACAAGAAAAAATGGTCAAAGAAACTCATAGAAGCAACATGGGAATACAATATCACATGGAAGACTACCAGAAGGCTCACACCCTTTGAGTTAGTCTACAGTAAGAAAGCCATGCTCACTATTGAGTTTGAATACCATAAATTAAGAACAACAACTGAATTGAATATGGATATAACATCAACACGGAAAGAAAAATTAAATCAACTAAATGCCTTAGATGAGTACATAATGCAAGCACTCTTCAAAATTGAAGTAGTGCAACAACAAAGAAAACAGTGGCATGATAAGAAAATCAAGCATGGGAAGTTCAAACAAGGGGATAGGGCCCTTTCATATGGTTCAATATTCAAGGAATTCAAGGGAAAGCTGATGATCCAGTTAGTTAGGGCCCTACACTATTGAAAAATGCTATGATAATGGTTCAGTCCAGATCAAAACTATTGATGAAGAAGGGATTCCCTTGCTAGTAAATGGATTCACGATAAAAGTTTACAATAAGACAATGACAACATAAGAGTTTACAACAACAATGAAGATGCAAAATCTGGTTGTGATTGACAGCAGAGATGCTCTCAATCCTTCCAAAAAATGAGATATGAAAAAACAAAGAAAATAAAGAGAGAATAAAATACCTGGATGAAAACCTCACTGAGGCATCTAGGACAAATATGTGGGTGAAAACCTCCAATGGATCTAGTCTCATATCCGAGGAAAAAAGGGATATCCTCATCATGAAAACCTCCCAAAGGCTTGGTGAGGCAGGGCATTAGTGAAAACCAGTGATGGCACCTATGCCTTGAGAAAAAGTTAGAAAAAAGGAGAGAAAAAAATATTTTTAGAAAAACTAATGTTTTTTTTGCAGGTACACAAGAACTCCATTTGTAGCAATCATCTTCACAAGAAAAAAATCAACAAACAGTTAACAATAAATCAATAAGGGAAATCAACATTTTTTAATTTTTCTGCATTTTCAATATCATCTTCCATGCATTACACTTTTTATCATTTTTGTTCATAAATCCTTTTTTTCTATTTTTCATACATCAATAACACTTTCCATATACAACATTTTACATTTTGTGTCCCTTGTTTCAATAAAATTGTTCTACAGAGTTATCCTACAAGATTCTACATGATCATCCCTACATGATCATTTTCACAAATAACAGGTAGCATTTTAAAAGACAAGGCCCGAACTAGAAATATCATTACTAACATCAACATCACAACCTTTATCAACCATTTTTGCATCAAATACAAGCATTGGGACAAAAAAACTATAATCCTACATGATACTTTGTATCATGTAGAAAACATTACCGTATGGAAAAATACAGTTCTACATGATACTTTGTATCATGTAGAAAGCATTACCGTATGCAAAAATACAGTTCTACAGGATTCCCTGTATCTTGTAGAACACATAACAACAATGCTACCCAAGATTGTTTTGCAGAGAGAAGATGCAACCCATATCAAAGAGGAAGTCTTCAAAACCCATGTCAAATAGGAAGTCTTTAACGCCCATATCAAGAAGGAAGTCTTCAACGTGATCAAACAAGCCAACAACCGAGGAATGCACAACAAAATATATCATCACTCCAACGACCTGCAAATAAAAACTAATCAACACTTGCGAAGGTAACCCATGTATTTGTTAGGTACCTAACCTACCTAACCCCTCAAGTGAGTAGAATAATATATTTCCATATAATAAAGGTCAATATTAATAAGGCCTAGCAATAAGGAGGAATAAGTCAATTGTAAGAAGACCTAATAGAAGCTTCTGCTTCTAGAAGGATCTTCCTCTAGATTATTCTTTTGGATAGACAGATTTAGTATAAATAAGAGTAGAGGGCATGATAAGTTTTGTCTTGGATATTATTGTAATAGAGCTCTGATCTGCTGGAGGTTTCCCCCTCGAAGAGGCAAGTGAACATTGTTCTCAGTAATCAAAGTGCTATTTCTGGTGTTATTCTCGTATTATTTTGGTATTATTGTGGTATGGTTCTGGTTATATCATTATTTCTCTTCCATTTCTAGATAATTATTTATGTTCTGCATACTCTTTTATAACTGGAATACTACAAGTGGTATCGGAGCACCTTCCTTGGCAGAAAATTGTGGGTTAATTTTATTTTTTTCCAGGGTAGAGACGTATTCCGATGTCTTAAAGCTACAAAGATCTGTCGTTACACGCATAAATCCATGGTCAGGGATTCATACACGCAGAAAATACAAGTGGTACTTAAGTGCACATCTGTTGGTCACCCTTGTAACCCTTGTTGGTACCCCTTTGAGTGGTAGTGCATCAGACAACACCTGTATACGAATCACCCTAGATCTCCTTAAGCCCTCCATAGATAAATTGATCACCCCCCTGACTTCTATAGTGCCACTAAGAACAATACTTGAGAAGATAATCTCTAGTACCTGGGTAGTCGGGTAGTACAACTAAGGGCACTTTCTAGCCTCCTTAGTTGGTGCCCTAAGATATTGGGTCGAGTACTACTGTTGGACCCTGCATGTATATCAGAGAGCTATAGAAAAGGGTGAACCCTTGTCTGTAGAACCCTTGAATACCCTAACCCTTGGGACGGAAACAAAAACATAAAATACAAGATCTATTTCCGCACAACCGTGTCTCCTGCATTCAGGTTGCGAAATAACTACACATTTCTTCCTGCTAAGAATTTGGGCATTTCATCACTGCAGTATTCTTCAGATCGGAGTAGATCTCATTGGCACCATTATTTGAGACCTATCCCATTGGATTCCTCTTTTCTTCTTGATTGCATTCATACCTTTCATTTTTAACATTTTTTTCCAGTGGACCCGAGCCCCTCTCAGCTTCTCCATTTTTCCATCTATTCCATTCTATTTCTCTTCTTGCCTTGAACATTGTGGTAACTATCACTTATAAATCCTTTTTTTGGTCCCACCCACCCATTTTTCCTTACTTGCACTTCTCCTCTCCAAATGGCCACCACTCACAACCAAGACCTGCAAGCTTCCATCAATCAAGCGACCTCTGAAATTGCCTCTACCGATTCCCGCCTTGTACAATTAGAAACCCATGTCAAGCACAAATTTGACACCATGGACGCCAAATTCATGAACCAATTTAACACCCTCCAGTCTGCTGTCAATCAGTTGTTGAACCACTCTTCGGGTCCTTCCTCCTCGGACCAACCCGATGCTGCTGAATCCTCTCATTCTCTGCATTTTCAATCCAACTCCTTTTAGCGTGATCCTCGTCTTCCCTGGGTCGAGGTCAATAAATTTGATGGCTCCAATCCTACGGGTTGGGTCACTCAAATGGAGCATTATTTTTCTCTGCATGGTATTACAGAGGATTTGGACAAACTTCACTATGCTGTCCTCTATCTAGATCCTGAATGATGAAAATGGTGGAAATGGTGTAAAAATTCACTTCAAGGGTATATTTCCTGGACCCAGTTTGTTGCTGAGCTCTATGATCACTTTGACATCGATACCTACTATATCGGTCGTTTGACCAAGTTGAAACAGTAAGGAATAGTGGAAGACTTTATATTTGCTTTTGAGCAGTTGGCCTTTCGAACCGAAGGCATGTCAGATGATTTCTTCCGTGAATGTTTTATCAGTGGCCAAAAGGATGAAATTTGACCCCAGGTTCTCATGGCCCACCCTCAGACTTGGTTGGAAGCTACTAAACATGTTAAAAAATCCCAACAAGTTGTTTTTTCCCAGAACAAAAAACCTTCTTTTGTTCCTCGCCCCACTAATCCTAACCCCCATGTCACCCCCCTCAAGGTCCAAAAATTAACTAGGGATGAAATGGATGAACACCAATTGAAGGGTCTTTGCTATAATTGTGATGAAAAATATTTTCCAGGGTACAAGTGTAAGGAACAAAATATTTTTATGGCCATTTCCGAAGATGTTCCTGAAGAAGATGTAACAATTCCAATTGTTGAAGAGCCCTCTCTTTCCGATGCTATCTTGGAGACCGCCGACCCACTTGAAGTTGAACCACTCATTTCCCTGCATGCTTTCATTGGTTTCTCTGCTCCCCAAAACCTCAAGCTCATTGGCTATAGAAAGGTCATCATCATGGTTGACAGTGGTAGCACCCACAATTTTATCCATCATTGCATTACCCAGGAAACCAATTGCTATATCTGTGCTATCAATAACTTTCAAATCATGATAGCCAATGGCGGGTCCATGAAATGTGGTGGGCATTGTGAAAATGTACATCTTCAGAACAAACATTACCACCTAAAATCTCATATGTTTTCCATCGAAATGGGCAGGTGTGACATTGTGCTAGGTGTTGAATGGTTACGCACTTTGGGTCCCATTCTTATGTATTTTAAGGAATTAACCATGCAATTCCAACACGAGGGATAAAGGTATCATTTCCAAGGTCTCACAACTGGTTCTCCTGAGATCATCAGTTCCCATCGCATGGAAAAACACCTCAAGAAATGACACTCCGTTATTATTGCTCAACTCCATTCTATTCACGCAGTTGAGACACCCTCTGTGCATCTTGACCTCCAAGCTATCCTCTCCAAACACCAAGTTGTTTTTTCTACTCCTCAGGGACTTCCACCTTCTTGTGATGTTCATGATCATTCCATACCCCTTGTTCTTGGCAATCTTCCTCCCAATGTTCACCCTTATCGTCATCCCTTTTCCCAAAAGAATGAAATTAAGAAAATTGTGTAGGAATTTCTCCAAGCAGGTGTTATCCACCCTAGTACCTATCCTTATTCTTCTCCTGTGGTCATGGTACTTAATAAAGAAGGTACTTGGCGCACGTGTCCTGACTTTCATGCCCTCAATAAACTAGCCATCAAGGACAAGTTTCCCATTCTTGTCATTGATGATCTCTTGGATGAGTTGAGTGGTGCTCAGTATTTCACCAAACTCGATATGCGTTCAGGATATCACCAGATACGTATGCAAGACGCTGACATCCCCAAGACTGCTTTTTGAACTTATGAGGGTCACTAGGAGTTATTGTTCATACCATTTGGCCAATGTAATGCCCCCTCCACCTTCCAAAGCCTCATGAATAATGTCTTTCGTCCTTTTCTCTATCATTTTGTCTTAGTTTTCTTTGATGATATTCTAATCTACAGTAAAACTTGACAATCCCATATTTCCCATGTGGATCAAGTTCTTCATCTACTCTCTCAGCATAAACTTTTCCTCAAACACTCTAAATGTGCCTTTGGCACCTCATAAGTTGAGTACTTGGGTCATATTGTTGGCAAGGCTGGTGTCCAAGTGGATCCTAAGAAGATTAAAGCCATGTAGGATTGGCCTCGCCCCAAGACTATCAAAATATTGTGTGATTTTCTGGGTTTAACATGATATTATCGTAAGTTTGTTTAGAATTATGAAAATATTGCGGCGCCTCTCACTTCTCTACTTAAAAAGAATTCTTTCACTTGGACTCCCACAACTGATCATGACTTTCAAGCATTGAAGGAGGCTATGTTCACTACTCCGGTCTTGGCCCTTCCTGATTTCACAAAGACCTTTGTCCTGGAATGTGATGCCTCCAGGAGAGGAATTGGAGCAGTCCTTATGCAAGAGGGCAGACCTTTGGCCTTCACCAACAAACAATTGTCAGATCGCCATTTGGGCCAATCAATCTATGAAAAAGAAATATTGGCTATTCTACATGCAGTAGATCTCTGAAAAGAAATGTTGGCTATTATACATGCAATAGATCTCTGACACCCTTATCTTTTGGGACAACGATTCCAAATTAAGACAGATCATCAAAGCCTCAAGTATTTTCTGGAGCAAAGCCCTTCCTCTCCAGAGCAACAAAAATGGATAACTAAGCTCTTTGGATATGATTACGAGATCATTTACAATAAAGGGAAATAAAATGTGGTTGCTAACGCTCTTTCTTGAAAATATGAAGATGAAGGGTCCCTTTTCTCCCTATCCTTCATTGTCCCAGATTGGCTCCAAGCTGTTCGCCAGGAATGGCTACAAGATCCTAAAATTTCGCACATGATCCAACAATTGCAAGACAATTCTCCAGTTTCCCCATGGTACTCTTGGCACAATGATGAGCTTTGCTACGAAAGCTGTTTGTATTTAAGTAAACAGTCACAACTTAAATCCACGGTGCTTTCTGAGCTTCATGCTAATTCCACAGCTAGGCACTCAGGGTTTACCAAAACCTATGGTAGGGTCAAACGTTCTTTTTTCTGGGATGGTATGAAAAAGGACGTTCACACTTTTGTGGCCGAATGTGATGTTTGTCAATGTAACAAATGAGAAACAATCAAAGCCCCTGGAACACTTCAACCACTTCCAATTCCACCCACTATTTGGAGAGACATCTCTATAGATTTCATTGTGGGGTTACCTAAATCGGGCAATAAGTCAGTCATCATGGTGGTAGTTGATCGTCTTTCCAAGTATGCTCATTTATGTGCTCTGCAACATCCATTTACTGCATCCATTGTGTCTCAAATTTTCATGGATCATATCTTCAAGCTTCATGGCATGCCTCATTCTATTGTTTCTGATCGAGACCCCACTTTCACAAGCATTTTTTGGCAAGAAATGTTTAGGCTATAGGGCACCCAATTACATCTTAGCACAACCTATCATCCCCAGGCTGATGGTCAAACTGAAGTTGTCAACAAGTGTCTGGAGACTTATTTGAGGTGTTTTTCCTTTGAAAGGAAAAATAAATGGGCTCAATGGTTACCATTAGTTGAATGGTGGTACAACACTTCTTACCATACTGCTACTTGCATGACTCCTTTTGAAGCAGTATATGGACAAAAGCCACCTTCCCTTCTCTCCTACATTCTAGGTGTCTCAGAGGTTCAAGCGGTTGACCAAACTCTTACAGTTTGAGAGGCTATTCTCCGTACCCTCAAAGAGAATTTGGTTATGGATCATAATAGCATGAAGCAACAAGCTAATCAAGGTTGCTCAAAATGTCAATTTGTTGAAGGAAACCATGTATTTCTTCTCCTGCAACCTTATAAAAAAACTTCACTCAAAGCTGAACATTGTCAGAAACTGGCACCCAAATTTTATGGTCCTTGTACAGTTCTCAAGCGCGTGGGACATGTGGCCTATTATTTAGCTTTGCCTAGTTCTTCCAAGCTCCATCCTGTTTTTAATGTCTCCTGCTTAAAGAAGGTGATTGGCACTAAGTGCCAAACTCAAACCAACCTTCCTAAATTGGTTGAAGAAGGATCCATCTGGTTGCAGCCGCAAGTCGTTTTGGACCAGCGTGAGTGTCGTCTTCGTCAGTGCACCATCAAGGAAGCGTTAGTTCAGTGGAAATATACAACTCCAGTTGATGCCACCTGGGAGTCCTTTCTTTAAGAGCCATTGAAATACATCTTCCATACTTTGTTTTGATGATTTGTCACTGGCTGGTCTCTGAGTTGGCTGACTGATATTTCAAGTTATCCTCATTTAAATGAAAAACAAATAAACCAATCTCATCCTCAACAACATAAATTGGGTGATTGCTTGGGTTCTGATGGTCATTGACAATGTAGGCCAACCTCACCTCTCTGTATAGCCTCCTATGTTCTCCTCCAAACATAGGGATGGTGGCATAAGTGAGGTCCATTTTCAATGATCCTCCAACCTTCTTAACCCAAGTTTTGGATAAGAGCATACCAAAATTTGGGGGAATGTTAGCCACCAAAATGTCCATCACTACACTCTTCATGGGTAACTGTTCCAAAGAAACCACCATATCCTTTATTAGTCCCATACATTTTACTTTCTTCGAATCAAAGGAGTACATGTCTTGGTAAGGTTTGGTGATCTCCAGACCTAGTTCTTCCATGACAACTTTGGGCATAACATTGTGTGAGGCTCCTGAGTCCATAAGACAGTTATGCAGGATCTTGTCATGAACATTTAAAGATATGTAGAATGGTGGAGAAGAATCAGAGCCATCCTCAATGTGTGGACCCACTGTAATGGTTGGGTTTTCATCCTGCAAACTGATTACATCAGAAGATACACCATGAGCGGTTGGTTGCAAAAATTTCATGATAGATTTTTTGAAAGGTTCATTCTTCATCAATTCTGTCAAAGGCATAGGGATCTTGATTTTTCTCAACTCATGTTATAGGATGAAAGAGGCTGGTGGCCTATCAACTTCTTTTATTTCAGGGGCTGCATGTTTAGATGAAGGAGGTGGCTGAGTTTTAGATGACATACCTTTACTTGGATTTGGCTTGGGAGGAGCTTCAAGTTGTTTGTTTTGATCAGAGTTAATGGCTTTGGGAGCCCCTACTCTTGTCCTCAAATAGTATTTCTTTTGGGATTGGCCTTGAATAACTCCCTCTTCCCCTGTTTGATTATCAAGCTGATTTGACAATTGTGCTACCTCATATTGTTGTTGTGTTAAGTGGCTCGTGTAATAGTCTATTTCATTGAAAAGCACAACATTATCATCCACAACATGATTCTCTGCATCCATCTCCTCAATCTGATTTTTTTGAAAAGGAGACACTACCCTTTGATCATCAACATTTCTCCTTTATCTCTGCATGATTTGAGGGGCATCATTAGGTCTTTTGAACTGATTTTGATTTCTATTTCCAGCCCCTTGAAAAGCTCTGTTTGGTTGTTTAGATTCCCATTTCAGCTTAGCTATTTCAGATGTCAGATCCTTCAAAGTTTTGGCCATTTCATCAAGTTTTAGATCAGACGTGGATGGGTTAGAGGAGGTAGGGGAATCCTCTCTCTGTTTCTTCTTATCTTTATCAAATTTGGTCTTTAATCTGTCTAATGCCAATATATTAGATTCGACCTCAATGGATGCTTCTTGCATGGAAAACAATGTGGTGGATATTCTCTCTCTCAGCAGGAGGGAGAAATCTGCATCAAATTCATTAGCATAAGTGATCTTGGCGGAGGCTTTAGTTGGTTTGATCTCATATGGTATTCTACCATACATCTTATTGAATCTCTTGGTGAAATATGAAATAGATTCACCATTTTTTCTCTTTAGGGCCCCAAACTCAGTGATGTAGTAGAGATAATCTCTCCTATCTCCCCATTGTTTTATGAAAGTTTCATCCAATGCCTCAATATACTCAATGGAGGCCATAGGAAGACCTCTGAACCATTTTCTGGCTTCCCCATCCAGACTCTATACAAACAACCTCATCCACACATCTGCATAATCAATGTTAAAGTTGTATGCAAAGCTATAGAAGGCTACCATATGTTCCTCATTAGTTACCTCACCTTCCCCATTATATCTTGTTAAATATTTCATGTAATATGTGGCTGAGAGTGCATGTAAGCCTATAGGAAGCACTAGGGGTGCATATCTGGCAACAATTATGACATCCATCCTGTTAAAAACCATGGCTTGAATAATAGAAATCCGAAAATTTATGGGATATATAGGGGTGGATGCAGGACTGGATGATGAGGTAGAATCAAGAGTTGGAGATGTCTGAGCTTCTTTGGAATTATGATTCTCAGGGCTAGCAAATTCAAACTGCTTGTGATTGTGCTTAGACATAGGCTCTTTGTGTGCAGCTTTATCCTTGAGGAGTGAGGCATATCTCTGAGCTAGGGTGGATTTTCTTAGTTTCCTTTCTATCTTAGAGGTTGTTGTGTTATTCGTAGGGTCAGGATGAGCCTTTTTGGCTTTGGTATTTTCAGATTTGGATCTGTTGAATCCTTTTTCGGGCGCCGATATTTATTTCTTAAATGTTACTCAGTGGAGTCGCCAGGTGAGAGATGGCAGTCTGTCTGTGTTTGATCTTTTTTCACCATCAAAGGTCAGAGCTAATAAATTTCATTCTCCCAGGGAAACATATTTCATTACTCCATTCCCCAACAACGATGCCAGAAGATGTTGGTCCTAAGGTTTGCACCTGACCGCTAAAGGGCAAAGCTAGGCCACCTCAAGTTTGTAATGATTGGTTTTTTACAAGTAGGTTTTGTTGGTAAGCTTAAGGACAGGTTTTCAAGGATGGTGCTATGGTAGGACATACCACACATTATAAAAGTAGGTTCTCCTTTGCTAATGGTATGGGTATGGGTATTAAATGAAAATTGAGGGTATGAGAAGACAAACACAGACAATAACAAGAAGAAAGGCAATGAATCACTTGTTGTGTGGAAACTAAGACCTAAAATAATATCTCAAGACTTAGACAAACATCTAGATGCAAATCATTCAACAGGTTGCAAAAATAATGGATCTTTCGCTGAACAATAGCTATATAATAGGTTGCATAATCAACAAAAGATAAACTAAAACAATAGTTGTAAGAATAAGGAAATGTACATTGCGCACATCACAAAATCTGCATTCAAGATAAGAATCAACACATAAATATTTGAGTAAGAGAACACAACTATCATCAACATATATTCACTAGGTAGAAAAATTTACAATTAACTGAGTAGGTCTAATTCTTCTGCTTCTTCTACTTTCCTTCCGAAAACTCCCAACCCACAACACATACAAAGACTGCATATTTAATAGAGTTGCAGAGGTTCTCGTCCGTATGGGATTGAGACCTAACTCTAGATAACTATTTGTAGAACAAACTATTAATTTAACTAAAACATTGCATGGAGTACAACATGCATACTTTCTACTGGACTTAATCAACATAGTGGTTCTTATCACACACATAAGACCACTTATTAATTTAATCTAAAATGATTCTGGAGTTTATTAACTAAAAAATGATACTATATCTGAGATTAAACTGACGCATGCGCTGGATGAACTGTAATTGGCAGAAAAACTAGGAGTGACAAAACATAGTTTTGTATCGAGCCCTGACATGCCAGCGAATTGTTTGATGCTTCTTAGAGGGTAACTCGTTGCATGGGAAGATTTCCACTTGATCTGCCTCTTCACTGAATTTCTGGAGCGATCTGTAACTGAGACTGAGACATAACCCTTTTTCTATGTTTGATCTCTCGGTCGTTAAGTGTAGTTCGTTTCGACTCATCATCTTCCATCTGTACTTTGGAAAAGCTTTGCTGGAAAGGTCGTCGGCCCAACGGTCGTGGAAGGAGATGTGGAGTAAAGCATCCAATAGGGAATGATATGAGCGTATGTGGATTACGTGGAGGTGATAGGTGATATGGAGAGTAGTCGGGGGAACAGGTGGCGAAAGTTGAGCGGTAGAGGGAGTGTGAGTGGAGGTGACGCGGTGACCTAATGTCGTATATTTCGGAAGTTTTCGAGGGTGGTTTGGATCCACACTGCCTTTGGGCCTGAAAATCACCACCTTCTGCCACATAGCTCCCACGTGATACCATGGCTTAGATTTCAGCCCTCTCAAGGATTTTAACACTCGAGCATGTTGCAGCGCTGAAATGAACCGTGACCGTTGATATGGTCGCGATCTGCGATCGGGGCGAGAGGTTGATAGGTGGCGTGTGGTGAGAGGCGGG
>JZKD02S1674422.1:368947-381318 GCA_000966675.3 Picea glauca | reverse complement strand
TTCATCTAATATAATTGTGTTTGTGAAAACGAGTCTTTGTAGAATGATTAAACTATTGTATTTTTGTATTTCTAATATGCACTCAAATAGTAAGCATAACAAAATTGCATGGTAACAAAGAATAAAAGAACAATCACATGAAATGATTCTATAATGACACTAGAAGTTGTGAAGTAGATCTGAAACATAAAATTACTAATCCAGTCTCATTTTATTTATCTAACATAATTGATCTCATATTTACACAAAATGATATCCCAACCACATTAAATGTTCATTATAGTCATAGACCTACCCTAAGAACATTTTGAGTGAGAAAGAATTCTTTGAAACAATTACATACTATAAAATGGTGGTAGGTACATATTGGAAGTTGTGCCCGCATTCAAGAAGAAAGATGAAATCGAAAAACATGTGCATTCTAGGTGACACTTTCATTTTGAGGGTTGATATGTCAATCACATGATACAATGACAACAAATTGTCAAATCTTAGAGTTCAACATGCCTACCAAGTGGCATGCAAATGAATGGTTGAAGGATCTTTCTATTGGATCTTGTGTGTTGAGTGGATGCACACACTTGATTGTATACTTGGTAATACTTACACCACATCTGGATTCCATACACTAAGAACTCCACTCAATCTAACCCACATAGATTAAGAAGCACACTAAAAATCAGAATAAAATGTCTCATGCCAACTAAGTTAATGTTAATCACAATCACATTATCAATGTTCATTCAATCGTTAAACATTACTACATCCTAAAATATTCACTTAACACTATCTAGTCCTTGGGTGTTGGTAGGCTAAAGAAACCAATGAGAAAGGAACAAAAATCCACGGTGGTTTTAATCCAAGTGGAGCTGTAAGCATGTATTCGACAAAAAATGCAAAATCATTAGTAATGGTTGGTCTAGGGTATGCATTATAATACTCTATAATGACCATATATTGGGGTTTTGTTTTGTTGTATAAATAAGTATCCAAGCATGTGCATCATTTAGGTGATAAATTTCATTAGGACATGGAATTTTTGACCAAATAAAATTGGTCAACCATGATGATGAGAACACCCTGCTAAAGGATAATTCATTCTATGAATCATTGATGTATGTGATGTGCCACTTGGAAATGGTAATATAAACGAAATCAAGGAACACTTAGTTCCCTTAAATAAGTTTTTCATTGTATTGTGCCAAAGGCACCTTGAATAGCGAGGAGAGAGAAGTGTTCCATGAAGCTCAACCGAGGAAATCACATAATATACATTCTACAAGTGGAGAATGATGAATTTTTCTTGTGATTTTTTGATAGAAATATCGCTTATTGATAGGTCCAAATTTCAAGAACTCATTGCCTGGTAGAACCAAGCAAAGCTTGTAGCTGCAAGGCCTCATATATGGCCTAATGCAACATTGTTATGCGATGAGTTAGCATTTTATAATATCGACATGCTATGACATGGCCTATATAAATATGTAAATCCACTAAGGCATGAGATTCTTTGAAAAAATTTCAACGTTGGCCCCATTCATAGGTCAATATTGTTGCTCATCATGTACTCTAGCCCTAGTATAATGTATTTTAATAGTTGTTTTCTTTAAAATTCGACCGAGAAAATTAAAACGAAATAAGGATGAGGTAAGTCGATATATAGAGTGGGTATGAGAGTAATATTTGAGTCTGGAAACCCTTCCATATCGTCAAGGCATGCAGATAGTGTATCCATGTCAAATTTTAGTGCATACATAAACATTTTGAAAGAATTTCAACGTTGGCCCCATTCACAGGTTATTGTTTCCCATCATGTACTAATCTAGCCCAAGTACAATTTCTTTTAGTTGTTTCCTTTAAAATATGACTGAGATGCACGTCCCCGCATCTACTAGTATTGCAAGGGCATGGCGCAATAACTGCGTTGATAAAACAAGTACTTGATTAATCGCATGACAAGCTTCAAGTTATTTTATGTCTTTGTATTTTTCTCTCATCTAAGTACTCTTTTGCTCCATAAATATTAATATTAGTACGAAATAATTATTTAAATACGAAATCTCATCTATCGCCTTCTTCTCGCCATGACCAAAATCATGAGCCTAATTGGCATGATGTTGGTTTTAAATGACATAGACGATGAATATAAAGAGTGGGTGTGTGAGTAATCTTTGAGTATGGGAACCCTCCCATATCATCAAGGCATGTGAACAGTCTATCCATGTCAAATTTCGGTGCATACAAAAACATTTTGAAAAAAATTCAACGTTGGCCACATTCACAGGTTAGTACTGTTTCCCATCATGTACTCTAGCCCTAATACAATGTCTTTTAATAGTTGTTTCCTTTAAAATTTGACCGAGACAATTAGAACTAAATGAGGACGAGATGGGTCGATATATAGAGTGGGTGTGAGAGTAATATTTGAGTCTGGAAACCCTTCCATATCGTCAAGGCATGCAAACAATCTATCCATGTCAAATTTCAATGCATACAAAAACATTTTGAAAGAATTTCAACGTTGGCACCATTCACAGGTTAATGTTTCCCATCATGTACTGATCTAGCCCAAGTACAATTTATTTTATCTGTTTCCTTTAAAATAGGACCACGATGCACGTCCCCGCATCTACTAGTACTGCAAGGGCATGGCACAATAACCACATTGATAAAAGAATAAGTACTTGATTAATCGCATGACAAACTTCAAGTTATTTTATGTATTTCTTTTTTCTCTCAACTAAGTACTCTTTTTCTCCATAAAGATTAATATTAGTACAAAATCATTATTTAATTAAGAAATATCATATATCGCCTTCCTCTCGCCACGAACAAAATCATGGGCCTAATTGTCATGATGTCGGTTTTGACTGACACAGGCGATGAATATCAAGAGTGGGTGTGTGAGTGATCTTTGAGTCTGGAAACCCTCCCATATCGTTAAGGCATGTGAACAATCTATCCATGTCAAATTTTGTTGCATACAGAAACATTTTGAAAAAATTTCAAAGTTGGCCCCATTCATAGGTCAGTATTGTTTCCCATCATGTACTCTAGCCCTAGTACAATGCCTTTTAATAGTTGTTTCCTTTCAAATTCGACTGAGAAAATTAAAACGAAACGAGGACGAGATGGATCGATATATAGAGTGGGTTTTTGAGTAATATTTGAGTCTGGAAATCCTTCCATATCGTCAAGGCATGCGAATAGTCTATCCATGTCAAATTTCAGTGCATACCGAAACATTTTGAAAGAATTTCAACGTTTTTCCCATTCACAGGTTACTGTTTCCCATCATGTACTGATCTAGCCCCAGTACAATGTCTTTTCGTTGTTTCTTTTAAAATACGACTAATATGCACGTCCCCGCATCTACTAGTACTACAAGGGCATGGCACAATAACCACGTTGATAAAATAAGTACTTGATTAATCGCATGACAAGCTTGAAGTTATTTTATGTCTTTATATTTTTCTCTCATATAAGTACTCTTTTGCTCCATAAACATTAATATTAGTATGAAATAATTATTCAAATAGGAAATCTCATCTATCGCCTTCTTCTCATCACACCCAAAATCATGGGCCTATATGGCATGGTGTTGGTTTTGAACGACACAGACGGTGAATATAAAGAGTGGGTGTGTGAGTGATCTTTGAGTTTGGAAACCCTCCCATTTCATCAAGGCATGTGAACAATCTATCCATGTCAAATTTCGGTGCATACATAAACATTTAAAAAAAAAATCAACTTTGGCCCCATTCATAGGTTAGTATTGTTGCCCATCATGTACTTTAGCCCTAACACAATGTCTTTTAATAGTTGTTTCCTTTAAAATTTGACTGAGAAAATTAAAATGAAACGAGGACGAGATGGGTCAATATATAGAGTCGGTGTGTGAGTAATATTTGAGTTTGGAAACCCTTCCATATCATCAAGGCATGCAAATAGTCTATCCATGTCAAATTTCAGTGCATACATAAACATTTTGAAATAATTTCAAGGTTGTCCCCATTCATAGGTTACTGTTTCCCATAATGTACTGATCTAGCCCCAATACAATGTATTTTAGCCGTTTCCTTTAAAATCTGACCGAGATGCACGTACTTGCATTTATTAGACAACTGAGAGGGGGGGGGGGTGAATCTGTTGTTACCGTGCTTAAACAATTATGCTTATTTTAAGCTCTTTACAAAGCGCTCAATGAAAATCACAATAATTCAGGGAGGTAAGCAATAGAATAGTGAACATCAATCACACACATGAAATATACAGAGACATATATTTCCTGAGGAAACCCATAAAGGGAAAAACCTCTTCTTCTTGATATGATAAGTAATCTTTATTTTTTGTACATTATCATTCTTATGAGCTCCAACTCATTGTGAGGCTACCACCTCTAATTTACAAGCTACAACTTGCTGAAAGCACCAACTCTTTGGTTTCTCTAGCACCTACTAGAAGGAAGCACCTACTCCCTGAGTGTTCTAGCACCAACTTCCAGTCACACATGCACCAACCTATATAATAGAGAACAATAGTTCTCCCTTGCACCACCCTGCCACCTTGGTTTTCTTGGCTGCAACCAGATGGAAGCTACAACTCCCTGTGTTCAAGCACCCACTTGAAACTTTTGAGGACAACAATCCTCCCTAGAACCTCCCTACCACCCTGAAATATAAATCTTTGCTTTTCAAAACTTTATCACAATGATACAACATTTATCTATGGCTTACCAGTCTCATCACTGTTCTGCTACATTGCTCTGCCCTTCCTGCATCAGTGTCTCTCTCCTCGCGTCTGTTGCGCTTTCTGTTCTTCTCTCAGATATGAATTTCTGTTCCTTGCTTCTTATATGCTTTATCTCCTGCACACAACATGCTTCTACACACATGAATTATACTCCACATTCGCGCCCAACTCTTCTCTGTTCTACATTTTTATACTCTCCGTGCACCTTCTGCATTCTTCATGCACAATACCTCTGCATGCTCTTCACAGCATCACTTTTCTACCCCGCAGTTTGTTCATTGCGTCTCTTCCTTAATCCTCCATGGATTTACAGCAGAATCGCTTCACAACTCTATTCTGCATGCATTTCTCACGTCGAGTCTTCTCCTGATCATCATGAAAACTTTCCATCTTCTCTGGCGGTTTTGTTTCCTGTGAGTTCATCATCAATGGCCGTTTTGTTGAGATTCCTTAGATTCTCTGGCAGTCGAGACTCTTCGTCTTCTCTATCAGTTACAGTCAGTTGTCTGTGGCGTATTTGGCTTCTAAGCCCCTTCCTTCACATGACCACCGGCGGTGACCAAACGCCTATTCAGAAGGCGCTTCCCTATCTTGGTCTAGTGAGCGCTAGCTCCTTTTCTTGATATGAACTTGGGATATGAACTTCATGTGACCACACGATTGCGGGCCCATCCATGAAAAATTAAGGCTCGAGCATGTTCTGGCCCCGCAACGGAGCACGACCGTTGATCTCACGATCTTGACAATGCTCTTGAATAGAGGGTTCAGATTTGTCCTCTCAAGTCCACGGACCAGATCTCTCCTACCTCCATCAACGACTGAGGTTTCCTTCATGATCCGGGCTCTGGGAGTTTCAAATCTCAAGCCTTGTTGTTGTTGACTGAATATCTTCCAGAATGGAAGATCTGCTGACATCTGTCCTCTTCAATCGACGGTTCTACCTTCTTTCCTTTATCCATGTGTGATCCTTAGTCTCAATGATAAGATGACATGTGTCCCTCCAAATCAATGGACGAGATCGATTTCGCGATCCAGGCTCCGGGAGTTTCAATTCTCAAGTTCTCATTTGCTCCCGGAGCATTTCACCCGGAGTCCATGATCTAATGACGCGTGTCCCTCTCGGATCAACGGTCGAGATCTCCTTCATGTCTCCAGACTTCGGAGATTTTAATTCTTAAACTCTCGTTCATCCTTCCTTTGCTTTTTCTTGGAGTTGACAATCCACTAATGCGTGTCCTCTTTAATCCAATGACTATCCTCCGCTCTGGGACTTCGACCTTCGGGACTTCAGGTCTTAGAGTGAGTACTAGTGGTAAAACTCCCGAAGAAAAACTCTCGGAGTGACATAACTCTTGCGTCAGTCGATGACATGTCATGAGCCGAGAAACTTCCACGTGTCACTCAGATTTATGGTTTCCACGTCCTTGAAATGCCGAATCAACTTGACACTTATCATTGTCTGATTGCGTCACGTGTCCTTGCTGACGTGGTTTGTCATATGTCCTCGAATCAACGGTCCTCGTTCTCCCTTTGATTGATGGCTGTGATCAAATCTTGATTTCCTGCTGTGAGTTGCCTCGAAACTCCCAACTCGTGAAACTCCAAAATGATTCATATCATCTCAACGGTTGAGATCTCTCGGTGATCCGACGACCCAGATCATTTCACGACTTCGCATATCGCGAGTTTCTACAACTATCACCTTTGACTTTCCTGATTTACGAGTTAGCGAAATGATGATCTCCCACCACCTGTCCTTTGGATTCAACAGCTTAGATATCATCACGATTTCACATTTTGTGGAGTTGGAGGCTAGCTCACCTCTTTTCTTCCGATTCCCAAATTCCCGATATCCACGGGTGCCAAATCAATGACTCATGCTCCCCACGATCTAACGGCTCAGATCTTATCACGATTTCGCATTTCGCGGAGTTGGAGGTTGGATCACATTTGTTCTCCCAATTCCTGAATTCTCGATATCCACGGGTGCCAAATCAATGATTTGATATTCCCTGAGACCGACAACTCTTATTTCTTGAGTGTTGGATAGCTTCTCGGCCTTATCCTCCTCTCAGTTTTACTGAATCTAGTGGCACACGACTATTTGCGTTTCTCCCTCCAAGGATTTCTGCGGTCCGTCTAAGTTCCTAAGAACACTATCTCTCCTGAGCTTTGGAAACTAGTTAATCTCGGCCCTGGCGCACACTTGTGCTCTGCGTGCGACTCTGTGTTATTCCTTCTGGGCTTTGTAGACAACAATTTCTCATGATCTTCGTCATTTCCAATGATATCATTGCATATTTCCTGTTTGTCATCATTGCACACTCTGATCTTGCCATCAATGACAAACACACTTAGCTTGTAAACATGCCAACAATCTCCCCCTTTGGCATTGATGGAAACCCTGAACGGCTGCAATAATCTATTTGGACCTCCACCTATAACATCTAGACCACTCATTTTCTCCCCCTTTGACATCAATGTCAAAGAAAACAGGCTCCCCCTGAGCTATTGCAGTGCTTGTCAGAGGTATCAAATAGTCAACCAATATATACTCCCCTTGACAGGATGGACCCTCTTAGGTTGATAATGGGTTCACGCCCAACTTCTCGCGTAGATACTCAAACTAATCTTTTGCAAGCGGTTTAGTGAAGATATCAACAATCTGATCTTTGGAAGGAATATAATGCAAAGAAACAACAGTGTTGGTCACCTGTTCCCTCAAGAAGTGATATTTGATGGGTATATGCTTGGTCTTGGAGTGGAACACATGGTTCTTTGACAGACCGAGTGCACTGGTATTATCACAATGAATTGGGATCGGTGCAGTACATTTTACCTCCAAGTCTGCAAGTGTCTGAATCATCCACAATACTTGGGTACAACATGTGGCAGCTACAATGTATTCAACTTCTGTAGTTGATAAGGAAATGGAACCTTGCTTCTTGCTCAACCATGATACAAGGGAATCTCCTAAGAAGAATGCACCTCCACTCGTGCTTTTCCTTTCATCCACGCAGTTATCCCAATCAACATCTGAATAGACTGATAGTTGAAAATTATGATTCCTAGGATACCATAGGCCATAGTCCATTGTTCCTTTCAAGTATCTAAATATTATTTTGACAGCTAACAAATGACTCTGTTTAGGTGCGGCCTGATACCTTCCTACCATTCCAACAACATGCATTATGTCTGGACGAGATGCTGTGATGTAAAATAGTCTTCCTATCATAGACCTATATGAACTCTGATCAACATCAGGTGAATCATCATCCTTTCTTAACTTACATCTAGTGACCATAGGTGTGATCATAGGTTTAGAATCTTCCATTTGAAACCTTTTCAACATTTCTCTTAGATATTTTTCTTGAGAAATAAATATTCCTTTGGACCTCTGAGTAATTTGTAGGCCAAGAAAAACATGACAGTTCTCCTATCATAGACATTTCAAATTCATACTGCATGGCAGAAGCAAACCATTTAACCAATGAAGCATTATTACTACCGAAGATGATGTCATGTACATAGACCAACACAATGAGTAGATCATTACCGTCTGTTTTGGTATATAGATTGTTGTCAATTGTTCCTCTCTTGAACCCTTTGTCTTGTAGATATGTATCCAGTCTGTGATAGCAGGCACGAGGAGCTTGTTTCAACCCATATAAAGATTTCTTTAGCTTGCAGACAAAGTCAGGGTTATCTGACAGTTGGAAACCCTCTGTTTGTTCCATATAGACTTCTTCTTTTAGATCTCCATTTAGAAAAGATGACTTGACATCCATTTGATAGAATTTACACTGTTTATGACAAGCATAGGCAATAAACATTCTAATAGCTTCTAATATTGCTACAGGCGCAAATGTTTCATCAAAGTCCAGTCCTTCTATTTAAGCATATCCTTTGCAAACTAATCTAGCCTTATTTCTTACAATATTTTCTTGCTCATTCATCTTATTTTTGTAGACCCATTTGGATCCTATTACATTTTTATTTGTTGGCCTAGGAACGAGTTCCCAAGTGTCATTCTTTTCAATTTGGTCCAGTTCCTCATTCATTGATTTTAACTAGTTTACATCTTCACTGGCTTCATTGAAGTTCTTGGGTTCCACCATAGATATGAAGGCCATATGTGATTGCTCGATGTTTTTGACTATCCTTCTCCTAGTTTGTACACCTTTTTCTTTCTCACCAATTATCTGACTTGCAGGATGATTCTTTTGAGTAATTCTAGAGGAAGGATTAGATGTTGTCTACTGATTTGAGTCTGCCTGAGTATTTGCATTTTCATTTGACTCAGAGTCTTCTTGTTCTAATTCTTGGACCTATTCAGCTTCATCTTCAACTATATCCTCTGTTGTTGATTCAATATTGCTCACCTCTTTTACTGGGACTCCTTCATCAACTTTTATGTCAATACAATCAACCAATTTATGTAGCCTCTTATTATAGCATCTGCATCCTTTAATGTTTGTAGCATATCCTAAGAAGATGCCTTCATCAACCCTGTCATCATACTTGCCAAGGTTTTCATTATTATTCTTTATGTAGCACTTACTCCCAAATACTTTGAAGTGTTTGATTGTAGCAGGTCTTCCATGCCACAGTTCATAAGGTGTATTGTCACTGTGTGGTCTGAGATAAGATTTGTTAAGAATATGGATTGTTGTGTGTATTGATTCTACCCAGTAGGTTTAACCAATGTTTTTCTCATTCATCATTGACCTGGCCATTTGCTGAACTGTTCTGTTTTTCCTCTCAACTACTCCATTTTGCTGTGGAGTTCCTGGGATTGTGTATTCTCTTTTGATCCCATGTTTATCACATAATTCCTTGAACTCACTTGACATAAATTCCCCTCCTCTGTATGATCTTACTGCATTTAACCTCTTGTCTGTTTGATTATCAGTTAAAGCCTTAAATATTTTAAATTTCTCAAATGCTTCATCTTTTTCTTTGAGAAAAGGGACCCAAGTAAGTCTGGAGTAATCATCAATGATCAACATAAAGTAGTTTTCATTTCCCGTGCCTTCCTGTCTTGATGGTCCAGATAAATCCATATGAACTAATTGGAGTGATTTCTCTGTTGAAGTAGAGCTCTTGGATTTAAACTGTGTCCTGGTTAGCTTTCCTACTTGGCAGGGTTTACACACAGAGTCTTGTGGCTTTGATATTCTTGGAAGATATTTTACTACCTCAAGATTTTTGAGATTGATTAAGTGGTCAAAGTTTAGAAAGTCTCCTATGCCATAACCAACTTTCATCGTGTTTTCTTAGATGGCACTCTTCTTTATCTTCTTTCAACACATATACATTATTTTCTTTCCTTATGCCTTTAGCCACCACTTGTCCTGAGTTTACAAACTTTATCTTACAATCCTTGGAAGTGAACACCACTTCACATCCTCTGTCACACATTTGACTTACACTGAGAAGATTATGTTTCAGCCCATCTACAAGAAAAACATCCTGGGCTTTTCCTTTACCATTACTCAAACTCACCATCCCTTTACCCTGGATTTTATCTGGTTCATCATTTCCAAAGGTTACATTCCTGTTTTTCTTTTACTTATAGACATAAACTTATCCTTGTCCCAGTCATGTGCTTGGAACATCCATTGTCTATATACAAGGGGTATTTTTGTTTTTGAGATGAAAGTACAAGACCACATTTTTCACTGTCTTTCTTATTCCATGTGCTGGCATTTCTAGCTAAAGGATTTATCCTTGGATCTACCTTGTACTTATTCAAATGGAAGTTTGCAGCTTTGTGGCTGAAGTTATGACAGTTATAACATTCGAGCTCATTGTTCAGTAGGTCAAAGTGATTGGTGCTACGTTGTCTATTCGTTGGCTGCTTAGTTCTATGTTGTAAAGATTGTCTATTTCTTGACCTCCTTAGTTGCATGCCTCTAAACTTAATTTGACAGTTTACAATCTTATGACCAAAATTAGAACAGTAAAAACAATAGCCATGAAACAAATTTTGGTACTTGAAGGATGGCCTTCTTCTTGGAATTTGTCGCTCCATATTCTGATCTCTTTGTTTTTGATCAGGGATCATCTTGTCTTTATTAGCTTTAGGTGACATAGTACTCATGGTCTGATTGTCTGCTAGCTTGGAACTTGATCATCTTTACTGGCTCTTTGATTTATGGTTGTTTGCTGCTTGAACCATTTACATAACCTAAACCAGTCTTCAACAATGAAGATCTATGTTTTCTCAGAATGTCGTTTAGTTTTGATGTGGCTTTAATGCTTGGAAGGTTTTGAAGATACAATGTTTTAAACCTTTCCATCTCTTTTCTAGTTTTTACTACCTCTTCTTCCAAGGCCTCACATCTTACCTTCTTTTCTGATAATTGTTGTTTCAAAATGTTCTCTATTTTCTTTGCCTCTTCTAATTCCACTTTTAGTAGGGCAAAGTCTTCATTAGGTTCTTTGTTTTATTTCTCAAACTATATCAACAATTGTTTTTTATTTTTCTTCTTAGATCCAAGTCTGACAATTTCTTCTAGAGCACTGATCAGTTCTCCTTCCAAGTCAACCACAACTTTTTCATTGTGAACATTACCTCTTGTGCTTTTATTATCATCATCCTCTTGGGCCATAAGAATAAAGTCATTAACCTTATCTTCACACGATGAGTCACTATCTGCGTCTTCTGAAGATGCATCATTGTTTACGCATAAACTTTTATTTTTACCAAATCTTTTGGGTTTGAACTTCTTTTCTCCTTCAGAATTCTGATCCTTCTTCTTGTGTGGACACTTAGATGCAAAGTGACCTATATTTCCACAGTTGAAACATTTGTAGGGAAATTTTCCTTGGTACTTGCCCGATCCTTTCGTTAGTCTTCTCACAAATTTTGCTTCAATTTCATCAGGCTCAGAGGCCTCATTCTTATCAACTTTAAATGATGCTTCTCTAGATGTGGATTTATCTTTACCTATCCTCATTTCATATGAAGTCAACGTTCCAAGAGTTTGATCAAAATGCAGAGTTTTTAGATCACTAAGTTCTTCTATGGCAAAGATATTTGGGTTGAACCTATCTGGCAAAGATCTTAAAATCTTATGGACTAAAACTACGTCTTCAAACTTATCACCAAGACTCTTCATGGCATTCACTAGTTCTTCAACTCTCAGAAAGTGCTTCCCAATAGTTTCATTCTCTTTCATCTTTAGCTGTTCAAACTGTAATCTGTAGGTTTGAAGCTTGGCATACTTTACCTTCTCATTACCTTCATAACTACTAATGAGTTTGTCCCACATTTCCTTGGAAGATTCTAAGTGCATAACTTTTACAAATTTTGCTTCTGTAAGCCCACTTAGAATAACATGCATAGCCTTAGTGTTGAAGCTGAATTATAGCTTATCATCCTTAGAGGCTAGTACAACTGGCTTTACATAACCAGTCTCTACCACATCCCAGACATCTACACCTAAAGCCATTATGTAGGTTCTCATCCTAACTTTCCAGAAGACAAAGTTTTTTCCATTGAACAGGGGGGCCTTATTGGTTGAAGTTCCTTCATGGCTAGTCATGTTTAAGCTCTAGGATCTACCCTTAGATAAAATGAACTGGCTCTGATACCAATTGTTGGACAACTGAGA
>JZKD02S1674422.1:325264-341804 GCA_000966675.3 Picea glauca | reverse complement strand
CACCTTGACCTTGACAGAGAAGAATACTGGTAGCAATCAATAGCCAAGCAAGGCTAATGCACTAGGCAAGAAAAGTAACCAAAGCTGATCAGATAGTCCCACCCAGAAACTGGCGAACAACTCTTCCCCAGAAACTTGTGCACAAAACTGCCAACTGCAGTGCACACAACTAGCTCTCTAAAATTCTGAGAATGTGAATAATGAGAACTGGCGCCCTGTATTTATAGTGGTTCTGGCAGACTTACTGGGGCCGACTTCTCCTTCTGGGTACTAATTAATTCATATTAATTATATTTCTGCAGCTGACATCACGTCTAGGGTTTCTTTTACTTCTTTTCTTCCTTCCAGAATATTCTAATCTCATCATAGGTCACAATAGAGGTTCATACCTCCTGAAGCTACCATAATATTAACAACCCCCAGCCTGGGGCTACGTCCACCAACTCTTCTTCTCTTTTATTATCTTCTGTCAGTCTTCTAGATGCACAGAGCCACGAGATCCTATTCCGCATAGGATAGGGGATCTGCACACACTCCACTAGATCCTCCTTCCCTGAGCTAGATCACAACACAAAGCCTTTACACAGTTTCTTACAGTCACTTGCACTTAGCCTTGCAAAATTCTCACAGTATGCACAAAGCATGTACAACTACCACTTGCACTTAGCATGTCATCACACAAATGTCTATATCACCCTTCATGCCCCTTCTTACATTGCCTAGACATCTATTTATACATTACAAATTGGGCCTAAACATGGGTAAACCCATGGGCCAACATCCCCATACCCGTTACATAAGCCCAAAACCAAAAAATCCCTAAACAAGGGGCCGAGATCCCGTGATCTCCGCTTCGATTTGTGCTCTGCCTTTGATATCCCGTCGAATTCCCAAAATAGGTCAAACATGACCAAGGATACTCAAAACTTGGTCAAGGGCCAACAAAGACATTGTTCTGAGACCAGTAGGAAAGTCTATGGTGACTTCCAAGTGGTTTTATAAAATCAAGCATGCAGCTGATGGAAGTGTCAAAAAATACAAACCAAGATCTGTGGTCAGAGGATTCCCACAAACAAAGGGAGTTTTCTGTGATGAGACACTTGATCCAGAAGTTGAGTTGTTGGATACAAGAAATATTTTTCTTCTGATTTCGAGATAAAGGATCTGGGTATGATGCACTACTTCTTTGGACAAAAAGTATGACAGAGGACCAATAAGACTTTTCCTGAGTCAAGGAAAATATACAGTGGGGATATTAAAGAATTTCAGTATTACTAAATGAAAATCCATGCCTACACCGATGATGAGGAATTTGAAATAATGATGATTCATACAATATTGTTCCACAGCTGATTGGATCACTGATGTATTTGGTTAAAACCATACTCGATATATGCTATGCAATGAATGTACTTAGCTATTTCATGAGTCATCCGATATAGACTCATTGGACAAGCAATGAAACATGTATTGATATATCTACGAGGCATAGTTAGATATGGCCTGAGATATGCCTACAGTATAGACTTGAGTTTCCAGAGATATGCAGAATGGACATAAAGTACAGTGGACCGGAAGAGCACATATGGTTTTTGTTTTACCATGAAGTTTTCCATGGTTTCCTGGTGCAACAGGAAACAAAGATCTATGACCTTGAGTACCATAGAAGTAGAGTATATAGCATTGAGTGTGCGAAGCAGTGTGGCTTCACAAGATTTTGACAGATTTACTTGATCATGAGATGGATTCTATGATTATAACCAGAGATGTGTGAAGCTCTTTGAGAACCCTATGTTTCATGATAGATTGAAACACTTGAGATAAAATATCATTTTTCAGAGACATGATGCAGAGGAAAGAAGTACGCGTGTAGTGCCTTCCTACACATGAGAAGATTGCAGACATATTCACCAAACTGGATTGGTGAAGAATACCTATCTAGCTGAGAGGGAGTGTTGATGACTACAACCGAGTCAAAGTTCGAGTACTTCCATCCGAGACTTGGCCTGATGGAGAATGCCTCCCTAGCTAAGAGGGAGTGTTGATGATTACAACTTCGTGAGACATCCTCCATGATACAGACCTGAGAGGGATCCCTTGAGTTGGGTGTGTGGTTCCTATCTGAGATAGAATTGGAATGTTGTGATAGCCTCCTCTTTGTAGAGAGTTGAGATTATAATCTAGATGATTCTCCTATGTAACGAAGTGAGAAAGAAGATCTGCTGAGTTGGACGTGCTTGTGGTTGAGCACAAGTGAATGTGTGAAAACCCATGAGTTGGGTGCATCATCTGAGACATAAATGAAATTATGTATTAGCCTCGTCTAAGAAGAGAGTTGAGATGATTAACTCCAGATGACTCTCATGTGTAATGCAGTGAGAAAGAATATCTGTTGCGTTGGACTTGCCTGTGGATGAGCACATGAGAACATGATCCTAGTGGCTGAGCATTAGTGTGTGTGGTTCTCCTATGAGACACAGTGAGATAGAGATATGGACATACCTATGGCTGAGCATAGATGGATATACCCCTAGTGGCTGAGAACTAATGGGTGTATGAGATCCCTTGCTATAATTTTCAAGAGTCAGAATTACCTGTAACCCTATTTGTAATGTAAAGGGTACAGGTTGGCCCCACCTAAATGGAGAAGATAATTATTGTAAAAGATAATTAATATGGTAATTATTAATTATATTATAAGTTATTGAGGTCGGCCATGTTGTGCCAATAGATACTATTGTTGACAGGTTCAGTTTAATATAAGTAAAGGTAAATTCCCCATTGAGGAATCATATCACAAGTGTGAATTTGGAAATTTCAGCAAACACTTGTTCTTGGGAAAGGTGCACACCTCTCTTAGGTGATAGGTTTCTAGGGTTTGTGAGCACCCTCTTGTGTGAAAGGTGTTTATGGTGGTGAAGGTATTTCTCTTGAAGAATATAACAAAGGATTGGTTGGGTTTTCTTCCCTTGTTGAGAAGGGTTTCCTAGGACACTTCTTGTGTACTTGTGCATGGTGTTTCTTCTTGTGATCTTGGTTACTGCAACAATTTGTTTATAGTTTAAGTAAAATGATAAAATGGAATGAAATTCATGATTAAGACTTGCTTATTGAAAAATCAACACCTTTTGGATCATATCTAACAACAAATGACCAATCCTTCTTACTTGGAATCTTTGAGTAAAATACTTGTTCACATTGACTTTGAAAAACATAGTGGTCATTTGTTTTTTTCAAAAACCATTGTTTTAATCATCAGAAATCCATTGGCATGTTGAATAGTAGTTATTTTATCATCATGTTCATGCATTCGTAACTGATACCATTTGAAATCGAACAAAACTAATTTGAAGGAATTAAAGTCCCACTCAATTATATCATTCAAAAACCCATAGTATCTATTTTCAGATTCTCGAGGATGTCTGTCACTTCTAGAGGAAACATTAGTGACCTGGAATACTGTAGTTATCCCACTATCAGAAGTTTTCCTGGTTTCATCCAACAATTTGATGTGACATTTATTACCATTGAACCACATAGCGTTGTGGTGTTTCAACTGCAATATGTCATACATGCAAAAAATACATTGTCAATTAATAATAAACAAATTTATATAACTTGGAAAGTATAATATGAAAAAATACACACCTATAGTCACATTAATATTATATAAAATAACTGAATAAAATGGGTGAATTTTCTTTCCTTTCCATCTTTCAAACAATATGCTAAATCTATTTCCCTCTGCGTAACATCACAATGTCCATTATGACGAGCTTCTCTAACCAATTCAGACAATTATTTCCATGATAAGCTATCGCCATGACGTTGTTTACATCTATAAATCCATACATTCATCCAGTCAAGATTGTTTGCAATATATAAATGTAGTGCATCCCAATCTTGAGAAACTGACCATTCAAAAATTCACAATTCACCAATATTAAATATTAGTTATAACCATGATAGATATCAATAAATGATGAAAGAATAAATATTAAATGAGTATGATCATATACAAAAAAAAATAAAATTATATTTATTACAGATATCCATAGTTTAAAAATTACCTCTCATTTTCTTCATTGTACCTTTCCGCAACAACTGCTCCCCTTCAAAGTTTTTGATGGAGTTCACATCCCAAATGAAATCCACTGCATGCATATCTTGTGTTGCTAATTTAGGAAGATATTGACTAATATACACCATGGATTCATATTCCATATATCCCTACACCATAGAACCCTCAGGACGTGCTCTTTGTCTAACCAAAGCCTTCAATGATTTCAAGTGCCTCTCCACCATCCACATTGACCTTGTGTGTATAGGTCCACACATTTCAATCTCCTCAACTTGGTGTATGAGGTAGTGTTCTTGTGCATTGAAAAATGTTGGAGGTAGATACTTCTACTTTTCACACATTAGCCGAGGAATTTCTCTCGTCCAATACTTTATATCATTTTCATGTATTTATTTCATTGACAACCATCTTCAGATCACGACGCAAGAAAATAACATGTTTTAACAAAACATAATACATATTACATTACAAGTAAAACACATGCCATTAAGTACAACAAAAAATTGAATTGTTTTTTTTGCATATATATTGCATCAACTACTTACCTCATGTATTTTCCAAGATCATATATAACTTGTTTGACGCTGTTTTCAAAGTCGTTTGGGAGAGATAGAGGTAGAACATACTGTAACAATAAAAACAAATCATTACTTGTTTCAAAACTAGACAATTTTTTTTTCTCAAAAAATGTATATGACCAACATATAAATATGAATACTAAAATTATTAATTAGCTTAATGAAGGTATGCCAATCATGTGTTTTTACCCCACCAAATTCACCTTTCTTCGTTAATATATTCTTTGTGTTTGAACAAAATCCTGTGGGAAATTTAATTATTTGAATGACCTCTTTTACATAATTGCTTTGTTGCTTTGTTAATAACCATGGAAGGTTATTTTGGTCTCCATCTTTATTTGATCGGATCACACTTTGCATTGCATGATTGTCTTCCTGAATGTCATTACAAATTTTGACAATTTTTTCTTTATCCCTCCTGCCATCTATGATTTTCCATAATGTTTCTGTCACATTCTTCCTGATATGCATTGTATCAAACAAATGAGGTATTTTTAGCTCTTCATAGCAAGGCAACCTCATGAATTGAGTGGGATAACATTTCATTCCTCGTGGAATCCCATTATTACTACCTTCACGATGACGACATTGATGAAGCATAAAAAAAATCAGAACACAATTTATCAAATGCGGTAAAATAAATTGACTAATTAAAATAAAATTTCAAAACATGATTCCATTTACAATACATAAACAAAATGCATACCTCGAGGATTGATTCTGTCATATGCCAACTTTCATAGGTGACGTGTCATTCTTTGTCGTTTTAGTCTAGTGTCTTATTTCCCATTGAAAAAACATTTTTCAGTAGTACAATACTTATGGTTCTTAGAGAGGAAGTGTCTATACTCATCAAACACCTCATTTCCTAAACTTTTTGACCGACGAGATTTCATCTTAGGACCACAAACTGGACATGCAAATTTACCCTTTGTTTGAAGACCTGTAGTAGATGGATTAATGTGAATTATTAATATATGAAAGGATTATTTAAAAAACATGCATGATATATTCAATTAATTATATATTATTCAAGCGTGCAATATGGAACGTTACATACTACAAAAATGTGTTAGTCCTGGGGCATCATGAATTGTCCATAAAAGTATTCTACAACATTGAAATCTCTTCTACCCAATTGGTTTACAAATGTCATACATAGTGATTCCCTCCCATAACTTTAGTATTTCGTCGATAAGAGGATCGATATACATAGTCATATCTTTAACTTGATACTTTTTGATGATTAAAATCACAACGATGAATAATGCCCGCAAATGATTGCTAAACTCTATTATTTAATTATGATAATAATAATTAACTAGTAGGTGGGACCCCCTTGTAGACTAGAGGTGATATGATGGATGTGTTATGATTATATGTTTGTTGCTGCTATGATAATCTCTACACAGACTTCTACAAATAATGATGCAGTCTTGGTTTTATTCGTTTTGACAGCATGGATGGTTGATGCATTGTTGCTAAGTGCTATTGATGTCTACTCGCAATACATGGCAGTGCTATGTGTATGAGGATTATGCTGTTTTACAGGTGTTATGTTATGTTATAACATTGATTAATGTTCTTACACATTATTTTATTCAAGGGGGTAATTAAATGATATGGAATTTTGAGCTCAAAACAAAAAGGAAAAATATGGATAAGTCCTAAGGCTATATAAAAAAAATTATATATAAACCTTGGATGTATATATAATAGTGACAAATGTGAAATGATGGACCTAGCTTCTATACTATGCGTTTTGGTTAAAGGATTATGCAATTTTGGTTAAAGAGTTATATGGAAGCGCATATGGTAAGGTTAACATATGTTTATTATTTTGATATATTTCAGGTGGTGCACTATACAATGGATATGGAATCGAATCTATAAAATGGATATGGCATTTAATTTATGCAATGGTTATTGTATTGAATTAAATGGTTGATGTTATGTTAATTGGTTGGCTAGTACCTTGAATTGAATAGGGCGGGGTGAGGAAGTAACATGCATTTACTGCACATCACTCCAAACCACCCTTGATCCCATCACTCTAGCCATAGTTGCATTTTTCTCTGTTGGTTGTGGAAGCTCCGCGATTTCAGGTTTTGAAAGGGAAAAATACAGGCCATCTTTTCCTTGAAGAGATTTTGCTAGGTATGTTTCTTTTCTTTCCATCCATGATGTACTCTCTGTATTAAGAATCATTTGTTTGGCTTAGGTTTGCATGACTTATGTATTTTTCTTGAGTTTTCAACTTCGTATCAATGTTGTGTTATGGTGTTCTCTGTGATTACTGTGGAATGTTGGAATTTTGAAGAAAAGTAATGGGTGTTATTGCTTGTAAAGTCTACGCATTGGTTATTGGTTTAAAGAAATATAGGTAATATTGGGGTTTATTTTGGTTCTCTGTGAAAAATGATGTCAATAGTGCAACAAGCTTTGAGTTTTATTCGCGTGGGATTTTACCACTAGTCTGGGTATCAGTTGTTGTCACCCCTTTTTTGTCTTGATCATTGTTATGATTCATTTCCCAGGTTGCAATGCAACTGTTGACATTGGTATGGTTCTTGCTTTGTTTGGCTGAGCCCTAAACTATTGTTTGTTATGGATTTTCCTACTGTCACTATAGTTGAAAGCATTCCACAGCCCAATCTTGTTTTTCCCAAAATATTAAATGGAGGCCTTTGTATGTATCAAATGGCCATGAGTTGTGCTCTGACATTCTTTTCACAAGATTTTTTAACATTCACTCCTCTAATATCTGTTATAGTGGTCGACTGTTATGTTGGTGAGCCTCACTGTCAATTGTATTTCAAAGGTTATAAACCTCCTTGGTGTTTGGAAGAGACATGGTCTCTCTATGTCTTCGAGGATTCTTCATTGTTTAAATCAACCCTCATTTCCTCTCTGTAATAAAGTTTTAAGAGGCATCTATGTGTGCCTGGTTTGTTGAGCTCGAATTTCTTTGTTTCTACTTAGGCATTCTCTTTATGGCTCTGTCAATATTTTTGGGTTATAAGTTGAAAGACTATGGTGTTTTCAAAAGAGCACGACTCTCTATTTTTCCAAGACTATACTTGATTACCTGTGGTTGCTTCTTGGTGGTAAATTATTTTAGGAGGTAAAAGGATGATGAGCTCTCTGTGTTTTTGAAGGTTAAACACACTCTCATTACCTCTCCGCAATAAAGTTTGATTGATTACGACTTAATTCTGGTTCTATTGAGCACAATTTGGTTTATTAAGACCGATTTAATTTTGTTTCTCCTCGAGCATCTTTTTTTGCTCTGTCAATATTTTGGTTTACCAGTTAAATGACTATGGTAATTTTTTTCAAGAGAACATGGACTCTCTGACTTCAAGACCATTTTTTGATCGAGTCTCTGTATTTCCTCTCTGTGATAAATTTGTTTGAACATAAAAGAAGTATGGGTTGCCTACAGTCCTGAGAGCTTTCTTTTTTATTGATTCATGGTTATTCCATCCATCATTGTGTTAAAACCTAGCACAACCATGATTCCATTTAAGTATAAAAGGCACATGTGTGTGGTTTGGTTCTGTTCTCTTTGTGCATCATATGGCTCTGTCTTTTATCGAGCATTTATTTTGAAAGGAAGTCTGTATATGTTTGATGAATACAGATCTCAGGTTTAGAGATACATTTTTTGGTTAAATGCTAGTGTCGAATCGGTATTGGTGTCGATTATATTGTTGAATACCGGTGTGTGTTTGTTTCATCAAACATAATTTTGGTTCTGTCCATATTTAAGAAGGACTTGTGTGTGATTAAATCGAGCCTGGTTATTGTTGATGGAAACAGACCGTGTCAGTTAATATTGGATGTCGATTGTTGGTGATTAATGTTGGGTCTATTATTATGTGATTTCAAGAATTGAACGTTGGATATGTATAATTGGAATCACTGTGCACATTATGTTTTTTTTAAAAGGAAAAGGTCATCATTAAAACATACAGGATTGCGGCTCAAATGGTTATGATGTGACTGGGGAATTGGAAATGATAATTGCATGGTTATTGCATAGGATGCATAGATTGATATAAATTGAAGGATTCTGGTCAATTGAAATATTTTTCTTTATTGAGGACAACAAGCAATCTGTATGCAATTAAGGAACAATTAAATGTTTTGGGTCTTTAAAGTGGATGTTTTGTATTGTGATTGGAACAAAGTTATAGTTGTTGGTTGATTTAATTTATTTTATGGACAATATTCGTATTATTCCCTCTCATTTTCTCACTTTTTCTCTCATTATAACCCCCTTACGATACCAATTTCATTTTTACACGCCCCATTCAATAAAATAAAATTAAAACTTTGTATGACAGTGATAAAAAATGGCACAGAGATAGATGGAAACTGATATATTTTGGTATTGTTTGCACAGTCAGTTGTTTAATGAATTGTAGAGTAATACCCATGTTCTTACTGCATGTCATGATATCACTTTTTCTCTTATTACAATCCCCCCAGATATCCCATGAACCCTTTTTCACCCCCTGCTCAGTTGGAAATTATTAAATAAATTCTATGGATTGAATTGCATGGGTCTTATGTTAATTTATGAGCCAAAATTTGTTTCATATAAAGAGAATGTCATGTATAATCTGTTAAGAGATACTTGCTAATAATTGTTGCATATAGGATGATCTTCTTCGGTAGAGGCAATCATGGCCGAAACAATAGGGGAAGAGGTAACTGGAACAGAGGGCCTAGAAGGACCAGATTCTCAATTCCTTTCGATGCCATTGTCGGGAGCTGAACCAAATTTTTCAAGATGGGGTTTTCAATTGGATTGGGCAAGGGATAATTCATCCTAGACCAGAGAGGCCCTCCTTCTAGCCCCAAAATGTTCCTGGTATCCCTGTGCCTCCCCATGTATCTTTGCAACCAGAATTTACTGAGAATGATGGATGGCAGGATATTGTTCACCCAGCAGTCTCCTACCATCATGGCTAGCCAAACTTGTCATTACCTCTTCCTCCACCTGTAAACCCAAATGCTCAAATTTCCTCTGTACAGTCACCTGTACAGTCCTCCCATGCAAGCAAACGACTCAAAACTGAGGCTCACCATGTGCATGGCAAAGGTAAAGTTGTTGTTGCTCCCTCCTCTCCTTCAAGTGACTCAGTCAAGTCAATGTCCTCCTGTATGCACTTGAGGGACGACTGCTCCCATGTCATTAGTGAGATCAAGCCTCAAGATTCCACCTAACCGAAGGCTATTTCTAGGAAGTCCAAAGGGGACATCAATGACAAAGGAAGAATTGCCTCTCAAAGTGGAAAATATGGATTTTGATTTATGTGTTTATAATTGATTTGTTGAGGACAATGGACATCATAAAGTTTTGGACAACAAACTATTTTTTGGGATATTGTGGATATTTACATGTTTTGGATATAATTTGAGATAATTCTGATATTTAAATTTCAAATTGTGGAAATAATTGTGGGAGCCACAAGGAGGGATGTGTTTAATTGGTTGTCTAATTATGTTATTTTTGTTAATAATTAAAAGGGAGTCACAAGAAGTCCCACCTACTTAGTTATTATTTAATAAAAGACCCTTAATTATTATTATTATTATTACTTCCCCTAAACTAAAATTAGTTAAGTTTTAGTTAACTTAACTAAATGAGGTAGTTGAACTACTTCAACTAATTTGGAATGCATAAAAGCCAAATGAGAAAGAAGAACAAGGGGAGAATAGAAGGATAAAGCATACTAAGGTTTTATCTTGAGTTTTATTGAGATAGTTCAGCTTTCATTCATTCTTCAGTCATTAAAGGCCTAATTCTCTTTTTTGACAACATGTCTTATTGTAGACAAGAAGTTTCAAAGATGAATCATATCATTCAGATGCTTGTTTCAGAGGTGTTGATCTATCTTTGATAGTCTGTGTATACTTTTTTGTTTATAAATTGAGTTTCATGGCTGATAAAGGATATTGTGTAGAGTCAAGTGGGCAACATTTTGTGGCAAGCTGATCCAGATTTGAAAGTTCAATTTTTACTTCTTGTCACAGTCCTTTTGTATGGTTTTCATCGGGGATATCTAAGTTTGACCCTGGTCCATGCCCTCACAAGGATTTTTGTAAAGAGAAAGATACTTTTGACTTCTTGGAATGAAATAAAGCGATTTCTATTCTGTCTCATTTGTGTTAATTTGTGACTTGGTTAATTTTTCTTTTGATCTCCACATTTCTGCAATCTGTATATGTTAAAAAAATTACATAAAAATGTTATATTTTGCAACAATCTTTTTATTTAAAAAATCAGCCTAACCCCTTGTAATTAATACTTGTGGATTTGAAAATACATTTTGAGGCTATAAACATAGGGTAATATTCCTGACTATCTTGCCTTAGCCAAACAAGATTCGAAAATGTTCGAGTAAGATAAATTCATATCTTTTCCTGAACATTTATTTGGCGACCATACTAGTGAGATCTTCCATATCTCTCTGGTTGATTGTATGGTTGATTATCATTGAATATATTTGTATCGTTTTTTTTAATTCTTTGATTGTTTATTTTCTTCATGACTATACATGTTGCAAGGTAGACCAATATTGAGCTTGGTCTTAAAGATCAAACCAACATTTATTTAACCTTGTTTAATACCATCTTAAATACCGCTAATACATGGGTTGAGCTTGAACGCTCATGGGCAGTGATTGAACAAGACATAAGTGTCCAAGAACATTGGGAAGCTAGGAAAAGACAACCTAGGAATCAACCATAACTTTTCTTTTTCTTAAAGTCTTGATCTTCTTTTCATGTCCTTAAACCCTCAAATCTCTAGGAGAAGAAGAGGTTTATCACTTGATATCAACCCTACTGCTGAAATAGGAAGAAGAAACATTGTTTTGTCATCCCAACAAAGTACTCTAAGGAGAACTTTATCCAATTCGGCCGGTTCATCTTTCTCTCCCTTACCTATCGTTCACAAGATGGCATCTAGTGGTGGCTTTGGTGGCACTGGAGGTGCTTCTTAATCTCAACCTTCAGCCTCGTTAGTGATTGGTAGCTTATATAGTCATCAAGTCCCTGTCTAATCTACTACAAACCTTGCCAAGTTCATAAAAAAGTATGGACTCTTTCAATTTGAAGAATATGCTACAACTACTCTGTGACATGTTTCCTCTAGTCTTTACCTAACACCTGCTACTCGTCCACTTCCTAAATTCAAAGAGAATCTCCCTAGGTTCTCAGGGAATAACATGGTCACTACGAATGAACACTTGGTGGAATTTTCTAATTCCTGATACAATATAAGAGCCAATGAAAATGACACTTGTATGCGCTTATTTGTTAATTCCCTTGAAGGGAAGGCAACATATGATTTCTTTGACCTTCCTCCCAAGATTCTTTCTACTTGGGAGGAGTTGGTTTATTGGTTCAAGTCTACCTATGGGTAGTCTAAGAGCCCAGCCGAGTAGTTACGAGAGTACAATAACATTTCTTATAAAGAGGGTGATACTATCAAGTCTTTCAACTTACATTTCACCAAATTATATAACCAAATTACCAAACTTATTCGCCCTTAGAACCAAGCTGCTTTTATGCATTATTATAATTCTCTACCTTCCCTATACCGTCATAGGCTTGAAGAAAAATCCATTGATAACCTTGGTTCCTCTTTGCATACTTGTTTAGAGTATGAAGAACAACTTGAAAGAACATGTCTTCCTAAGGAATACTTTGTTAAACAGGTGGACATATTTGCCCTCTTACAACTTGTACAAGACATGAATAATCGAATGATAACATATGAGTGGAAGGGAAATGTCCCTTCACTTACCCCTGGGGCCTCATCTTCTTCTTCACCATCCTTTAATAATCCTAATGAAAATAACTTTCAACCTAAAGCCATCATGCCTCACAATTGGTGTAACTTTTGCGAGGAACACCATGAGGAAAGTACTTGTGAGGTAAATAAGAGTACCATAGATAAAATATTTGGTAAAAGGCCTGAAACTACTATTGCTATCCTAGATTTTGCAGAGCTAGAGGATGTTATGATCATAAATACTAGGAATAAATACTATGCTCTGAAAGGTAAATATGATCATCCTCACACTTATTCTAGCCAAAGCTCATCTTCACCAACTGCTATTGTTCAGGTTTCTAAGTCTCCTGACAGTCAAGGAAATACCTCCCCTCTTCCCTCTTCCAAATACAACATTCTCAATCAATTGGCTAATATTAAAGTTGATGCTAGCCTCCTAGACATGGTTGTCGTCCCTGAGCAACAAAAGCATCTGAAAATTTTTATGGAAGGAAAAACTTCCATTGTAGCCAAACTCTCTGAGGAGGTAGATGAAGAGGATTCAACTGTAAATAAAGTAGGTGTACATAACTTTAGACACCTTATAAAAAAACCCCCGTTTTTTATTTCTTCAAATATTATGGACAAAATATCCCATTGTTGTCTCATTGACGACGGTTCGGGCCCAAGTGTAATGTCAAAGATTATTAAGGAAGAGTTAGGCTTGTCTTGTACAAATGAAAACGCCAGAAGCATGCTCTCCTATAATAGTTTACAACAATCGACCATAGGTGAAATCAAGGACATGATCTTGGTTTTGTGCGCGCATCCTGAAATAAGGACAACCCTTAATATTTAGGTAATCAATATGCCAGTGAGTAATTACTCGATCATCTTAGGAAGAGATTGGAAATATTTGACAAGTGGATACCTCTCACTCGATGGGGCACACTTATCTATTCCTCGGAATGGTAAAAACATTATAGTCCTTAGAGAGGGAAGAATATCACCTTATATAGAAAGCATTCCATGGCCTAATGTAAATTATATCGAGGAGGACCTAGGAGTGTATTCCATCTTTGTAGATGAGGACAACACTACCTTGGAACAAATCAACATAGAGGATGGGATGTGGCACATGCACTTTGATGGTTCATGCCCCGATGAAGGAAACATGGTTGGTATTATCTTTTACTCTCATGTGGGTAAAATTCACAACTTTTCCTATAGGTTAGAGTTTGCTTGCACTAACAACATCACCGAATTTGAAGCGTTACTTCTAGGCATTGAAAATGCCTATAATTTAGGTTGTGGTCACCTTGCATTTTTTTGGGATTTCGAACTTGTTGTAAACCTTGTATGTAAGATATATTCTCCTAACAACAAGTTAATGAAATGTTACACCCAAACTGTTTGGACACTTATCTCTAACTTGTTATCTTTCAACATCACTCATGTTAAAAGGGAATTGAACTCAATGGTTGACAGGTTAGCTATTTTTGCGACCTCTCCTACTCGACAACTTCTGCCATAAAGACCTGATTGCACTTTTCAATCTTTGTATCGCCCTCATATCCCTGACAATGTAGAGTCATGGAAGATATTCCCTAGTGATGAGAGAATCTATGATTTCATTTAAAATAACGTTATAAGCCTAAGGAAATTATATCAATGGAAGATAACAAAATTTTGAAGGGCTTGACTCCTCTAGAAAGTTAATTTTCATCGAGTGATGTAGGCAAAAAAGAAAAAAATAAAGAAGAGGATTCGAAAAGGAAAGTGGGTGAAACCATTTCGTTGAACATTGGGACACCCGATTGTCCAAAGAATGTTAATATAGGTTCCCAATGTTCCGATGAACAAAAATTGAATTTCACTGAGTTACTTGGTGAATTTAAAGGTGTTTTTTCTTGGTCTTGTGGGGATCTTAGTGGTTTTGATCTTGTTCTTATACAACATGCCATTCCTATCAAGGAGGGCATAAAACTGGTTAGGCAAAAACAAAGACCCATTAACCTTGCACTGGAAGCAACTATTCAAAAGAAGTTGGAAAAACTCTTGAAGGCTGGGATAATTTCCCCTGTTAAGTACTTTGAGTGGGTTTCTAATTTGGTTCTCGTTCGGAAAACAATTGGTTAAATTAGATTATGCATTGATTTTCGCGCATTGAATAGGGCTAGTATTAAAGACCATTTTCCTCTCCCTAATATGGAAATGATTTTGCAGCAAGTTGCAGGTTCACAGATGATGTCCTTACTTGATGATTTTTCTGGTTACAATCTGATCAAGTTAAAAATGACAGATAAATATAAAACCACTTTTATTACACATTGGGGAACTTTCTCTTATGAACATATGCCTTTTGGATTATCTAATGCAGGTGCCACTTTCCAAAGATCTATGCAAATAGATTTTGACGATTTGATTGACAAAATTATTCAGATTTATCCACATGATTTAACTGTGTATTCTAAGAACCGATCAGAGCATTTTGGTCATCTTAGAAAGATTCTCATGCGATGGAGGAAATTCAACATTTCTTTAAATCCTTCTGAGTCTATTTTCGACGTTACTAAGGGAAAGCTCCTTGGGCCCATTGTCTCTGATTTAGGAATAAACATAGATCTTGAAAGGATTGTTGTTATCCTAAATCTTCTTTCTCCTACTTCCAAAAAGGAGGTTCAAGCCTTTATGGGTGTTATCAACTTTGTCTGTAGGTTTGTTCATGATTTTTTTGTAATGGTCAAGAAAATTCACAATATTCTTAAGCAAGATCACTCCTTTTATTGGATGGATGACATCTAAAATGATTTCGCAGGGATCAATAAAGCAATCATTTCCGCACCGGTTTTGGTGAAGCCGGATTTTGAGAAAGAATTTATGATATATACTAATGCCACAGAGGAAGCAGTTTATGCTATCCTCGTGCAATATGATGACCAAGTTAATGAAAAACTAGTGGCTTACATGAGTCAAAGCTTGTCAGATGATGAGTTTAAATATTATTATAGAGAAAAGCATGCTTTCTCTCTTGTTAAAGATGTTGAAAAATTTCACCACTTCATCTTAGGTAAGTACACGCGGGTAAAAGTCCCTTTACCTGCTGTCAAGTTTTTTACTCTCACAGACTTATCTTTTAGGGAATCTTGCACACTGGCTTGCCAAGATCTAGGAGCATGATCTAACCATCATGACTTCTAAAACTATCAAGGGATGTGACTTATCCCTTCACTTAGCCCATCATGCTGAAACAAGTGAAGAAATTGATGAACATGATAGCTCTCTATAAACACTGTTTTACATTGACAATCAAATCCTTCCGGTGGCTGAACATCCTTGGTATAAGGATACGATTTATTACTTGCAAAAAAAAATATGTCCATATAACTTAGATACCCATCAAAGAAGAAGGCACTTTCTCAAATCTTCTAGATACGTCATTATAAGAGACTTATTGTTTAGGAGATCTGTCGATGGAATGTTACTTCACTGTGTGAACAATGAGGAAGCGCATAAATTGCTAAAAGAGACCCATGGATCTTCAAATTTTTTTATTCATGTAGGAGGTCACTTTTATGCTAAAACTATTGCTTTTAAAATTATCAGGAAAGGGTACTATTGGCCTTCAATCTTTCGTGATTCTTATAATTTTTCAAGATCTTGTGACAAGTGCCAAAAGTTTGCTGGGAAATAACATCTTTTTTCTATGCCTTTACAACATGTCCTCCCTAAATTTCCTTTTTCAAAATGGGGTTTGGACTTTATTGGTCCTATTAATCCTCCATCTTCAGCAGGGCAAGTTTTTATATTAACAACCACAAACTATTTTATGAAATGGGCTGAAGTTGTCCCACTTAAGTATTCGCATGATGAGAAAATGATTTCTTTCCTTGAGACTAATATTTTTTCCAAATTTGGTCTTCCTTTGGAAATTACTACAGACAATGGTCCCGATTTTATTTTTGCTAAGCTGACCCAGTTTTTCGCTAAATTGGGGATTAAACATTTTAATTCATCATCTTATTATCCCCAAGGAAATGGGCAGACTGAGTCTACGGACAAGAATCTGGTAAGAATTATCAAGAGGATCAT
>JZKD02S1674422.1:295761-325214 GCA_000966675.3 Picea glauca | reverse complement strand
AAAGCATTCCATGGCCTAATGTAAATTATATCGAGGAGGACCTAGGAGTGTATTCCATCTTTGTAGATGAGGACAACACTACCTTGGAACAAATCAACATAGAGGATGGGATGTGCCATATGCACTTTGATGGTTCATGCTCCAATGAAGGAAACATAGCTGGTATTATCTTTTACTCTCCTGTGGGTAAAATTCACAACTTTTCCTACAGGTTAGAGTTTGCTTGCACTAACAACATCACCGAATTTGAAACGTTACTTCTAGGCATTGAAAATCCCTATAATTTAAGTTGTGGTCACCTTACATTTTTTGGGGATTTCGAACTTGTTGTAAACCTTGTATGTAAGATATATTCTTCTAGTAACAAGTTAATGAAAAGTTACACCCAAACTGTTTGGGCACTTATCTCTAAGTTGTTATTTTTCAACATCACTCATGTTAAAAGGGAATTGAACTCAATGGTTGACAGACTAGCTATTTTTGCGACCTCTCCTACTCGACAACTTCTGCCATAAAGACCTGATTGCACTTTTCAATCTTTGTATCGCCCTCATATCCCTGACAATGTAGAGTCATGGAATATATTCCCTAGTGATGAGAGCATCTATGATTTCATTTAAAATGAAACTTATAAGCCTAAGGAAATTATATCAATGGAAGATAACAAAATTCAGAAGGGCTTGACTCCTCTAGAAAGTTAATTTTCATTGAGTGATGTAGGCAATAAAGAAAAACATAAAGAAGAGGATTCAAAAAGGAAAGTGGGTGAAACCATTTCGTTGAACATTGGGACGCCCGACTGTCCAAAGAATGTTAAGATAGGTGCCCAATGTTCTGATGAAGAAAAATTGAATTTTACTGAGTTACATGGTGAATTTAAAGATTTTTTTTCTTGGTCTTGTGATGATCTTATTGGTTTTGATCTTGTTCTTATACAACATGCCATTCCTATCAAGGAGGGCATAAAACCGGTTAGGCAAAAATAAAGACCCGTTAACCCTGCACTGGAAGCAACTATTCAAAAGGAGTTGGAAAAAATCTTGAAGGCTAGGATAATTTCCCTGTTAAGTACATTGAGTGGGTTTCTAATTTGGTTCCCTTTTGGAAAGCAACTAGTTAAATTAGATTATGCGTTGATTTTCGCGCATTGAAGAGGGCCAGTATTAAAGACCATTTTCCTCTCCCTAATATGGAAATGATTTTGCAGCAAGTTGCAGGTTCACAAATGATGTCCTTACTTGATGATTTTTCTGGTTACAATCCGATCAAGTTAAAAAGGACAGATAAATATAAAACCACTTTTATTACACGTTGGGGAACTTTCTCTTATGAACGTATTCCTTTTGGATTATCTAATGCATGTGCCACTTTTCAAAGAGCTATGCAAATATATTTTGACGATTTGATCGAAAACATTATTCAGATTTATCTTGATGATTTAACTGTGTATTCTAAGAACCGATCAGATCATTTTGGTCATCTTAGAAAGATTCTCATGCGATGGAGAAAATTGAACATTTCTTTAAATCCTTCTGAGTCTATTTTCGGGGTTACTAAGGGAAAAATCCTTGGGCACATTGTCTCTGATTCATGAATAAACATAGATCCTGAAAGGATTGTTGTTATCCTAAATCTTCCTTCTCCTACTTCCAAAAAGGAGGTTCAAGCCTTTATGGATGTTATCAACTTTGTCCGTATGTTTGTTCTTGATTTTTTTGTAATGGTCAAGAAAATTCACAATATTATTAAGCAAGATCGCTCCTTTTCTTGGATGGATGACGTCTAAAATGATTTCGTAGGGATCAAGAAGGCAATCATTTCCACACTGGTTTTGGCGAAGCCGGATTTTGAGAAAGAATTTATGATATATACTAATGCCGCAGAGGAAGCAATTTATGCTATCCTCGTGCAATGTGATGACCAAGTTAATGAAAAGCTAGTGGCTTACATGAGTCAGAGCTTGTCAGATGATGAGTTTAAATATTATTATATAGAAAAGCATGCTTTCGCTCTTGTTAAAGATGTTGAAAAATTTCACCACTTCATCTTAGGTAAGCACACGCTGGTAAAAGTCCCTTTACCTGCTGTCAAGTTTTTTACTCTCACAGATTTATCTTTCAGGGAAGCTTGTACACTAGCTTGCCAAGATCTAGGAGAATGATCTAACCATCATGAATTTTAAAACTATCAAGGGACACGACTTAGCCCTTCACTTAGCCCATCATGCTGAAACAAGTGAAGAAATTGATGAACATGATAGCTCTCTATAAACATTGTTTTACATTGACAATCAAATCCTTCCGGTAGCTGAACATTCTTGGTATAAGGATACAGTTTATTACTTGCAAAATCAAATATGTCCATATAACTTAGATACCCATCAAAGAAGAAGGCTCTTTCTCGAATCTTCTAGATACATCATTATAGGAGACTTATTGTTTAGGAGATCTGTCGATGGAATGTTACTTCACTGTGTGAACAATGAGGAAGCACATAAATTGTTAAAAGAGACTCATGGATCTTCAAATTTTTTTATTCATGTAGGAGGTCACTTTTCTGCTAAAACTACCGCTTTTAAAATTGTCAGGAAAGGGTACTATTGGCCTTCAATCTTTCGTGATTCTTATAATTTTTCAAGATCTTGTGACAAGTGGAAAAAGTTTGCTGGGAAATAACGTCTTTTTGCTATGCCTTTAAAACATGTCCTTCCTAAATTTCCTTTTTCAAAATGGGGTTTGGACTTTATTGGTCCTATTAATCCTCCATCTTTAGCAGGGCAAGTTTTTATATTAACAACCACAAACTATTTTATGAAATGGACTGAAGTTGTCCCACTTAAGCATTCACATGATGAGCAAATGATTTCTTTCCTTGAGACTAATATTTTTTCCAAATTTGGTCTTCCATTGGAAATTATTACAGACAATGGTCCCGATTTTATTTTTGCTAAGCTGACCCAATTTTTCGCTAAATTGGGGATTAAACATTTGAACTCATCATCTTATTATCCCCAAGGAAATGGGCAGGCCAAGTCTACGAACAAGAATCTGGTAATAATTATCAAGAGGATCAGTGAATATAAGCCTCATCAATGGCACACTCTCCTCACTTATTCCCTTTGGGAAGATCGCACTACCACCAAGGTGAGCATTGGTTGCACTCCTTTCCATCTTGTTTATGGTCAAGAAGCCATTCTGCCTACCGAGCTGGAGCTTTGTTCTCTAAGGTTGATGCTACATGTTGAAGAATTAAATTCTTCCGATATCTCTCAAAGAATGAATACACTCTTGGATTTATAGGAGCAAAGGACGTTTGCCTTGGATAACATAAAGAGAAGACAACAAACTGTTAAAAGATATTTCAATAAAAGTGTCAAAGATGTCAAATTTAAGGTTAATGAGAAGGTATTGCTATGGGATTCAACTCATGCTGATAGAGGAAGGCATCCAAAGTTCCAAATGTTATGGTTGGGTCCTCTTAAGATCGCTTTTGTCCTGGGTGCAAATTCCTATATCCTAAATAACTTGCAAGAGAGATTGTTTTCCTATAGCACCAATGGTCCCCACTTAAAGCACTATGTGGAACCAACTTGAAAGTTTAAATGTTGTATGGCAATTTTTATGTATTGTAATTTTTTTTATTTGCTTTGATTTTACATTTTTGTTATTTAATTTTAGTTGTTTCATTTCTGCTATTTTATTTCTTTTATTGACTTCCTTTCTTGTCAAAATAAAATGTTGGATAAGTTTTTCCACAACGACACTATTATGCAAAGTATTGTTAATCAATAACAATCAGGTTACACAGTTGTCATGATTTTTCCCCTTGAAAGCATCATTGAAATTGTTATTTGCTTCAATTGTTGTTATATAAGATAGTTGGTTTTATCCCTTTTTTTCTTTCCTTTTCTTCCATCCGCTCCAAGATTCAAAAGGGGACACCAGATAATTTTTCTCCTTGAAGTCAAGAATGATTTTACTATGATTAATCGAATGATTATGCATACAAGGATAAACCCCCTCATACTTAACACTTTCCATGAGTTATTCACAAAATCCCTGTCATTTTTCCCTTAAAACCGCTCACTTCCCCCTGTTGCATAATTACTCTTATGTCTATCTTTTTGATCTAATGTTTACTGGTCTGCAAAACTAGACAATTTGAGTTATTAATCTATTGGAAACATATTTCCTTGTGGAGTCGCCAGTTTGTTGATGATTAAAATCACAACGATGAATAATGCCCGCAAAGGATTGCTAAGCTCTATTATTTATTTATGATAATAATAATTAACTAGTAGGTGGGACCCCTTGTAGACTAGAGGCAATATAATGGATGTGTTACGCTTATATGGTTGTTGCTTCTATGATAATGTCTAATCAATCTTCTACAATTGATGATGCAGTCTTGGTTTCATTCGTTTTGACAACATGGATGGTTGATGCATTGTTGCTAAGTGCTATTGATGTTTACTCGCAATACAGGGTAGTGCTATGGGTATGAGGATTATGTTGTTTTACAAGTGTTATTTTATGTTATAACATTGATTAATGTTATTACACGTGATTTTATGCAAGGGGATAATTAAATGATATGGAAGATTGAGCTAAAAAAAAATGAAAAATATGGATAAGTTCTAAGGCTATGGAAAAAAGATTGTATATAAACCTTGGATGTATATATAATAGTGACACATGTGAAATTATGGACCTAGTTGTTATACCATGCGTTTTGGTTAAAGGATTATGCGATTTTGGTTAAAGAGTTATATGGAAGCGCATATGGTAATGTTAACATATGGTTATTATTTTGATATATTTTGGGTGGCACACTATACAATGGATATGGCATCGAATCTATACAATGGATATGGCATTTAATTTATGCAATGGCTATTGTATTGAAATAAATGGTTGATGTTATGTTAATGGGTTGGCTAGTACATTGAATTGAATAGGGCCAGGTGAGGAAGTGATGTGCATTTACTGCACATCACTCCAAACCACCCTTGAGCCTATCACCCTAGCCATAGTTGCATTTTTATCTGTTGGTTGTGGAAGCTCTGCGATTTCAGGTTTTGAAAGGGGAAAACATAGGCCATCTTTTCCTTGAAGCGATTTTGCGAGGTATGTTTCTTTGATTTCCATCCATGATGGACTCTCTATATTATGAATCATTTGTTTGGCTCAAGATTGCATGTGTTCTATGTTTTTCTTTAGTTTTCGACTGGGTATCAATGTTGTGTTATGGTGTTCTCTGTGATAACTATGGAATGTTGGCATTTTCAAGAAAAGTAATGGGTGTTATTGCTTGTAAATTATGCGCATTGGTTATTGATTTAAGAAAATATCATTCAGCTTGGGGTTTATTCTGGTTCTCTGTGAAAAATTATGTCAATAGTGCAACAAGCTTTGAGTTTTATTCGCGCGGGGTTTTACCACCGGTCTGGGTATCAATTGTTGTCACCCCTTTTTTCGTATCGGTCATTGTTATGATTCATTTCCTAGGTTGCAATGCAATTTTCGACAATGGTATGGTTATTTCTTTGTTTGGCTGAGCCCTAAACTATTGTTTATTATCGATTTTCCTACTGTCACCGAAAACATTCCACAGTCCAATCTTGTTTTTCCTAGAATATTAAATGGAGGCCTGTGTATGTATTGAATGGCCACAAGTATGTATCGAATGGACACGAGTTGTGCTCTCGCATTCTTTTCACAAGAGTTTTTAACATTCACTCCTCTCATATATGTTATAGTGGATGAGTCTTATGTTAGTGAGTCTCACCGTCAATTGTATTTCAAAGGTTATAGACCTCTTGGGTGTTTGGAAGAGACACAGTCTCTCTGTGTCTTCGAGGATTCTTCATTATTTAAATCAACCCTCGTTTCCTCTCTGCAATAAAGTTTTAAGAGGCATCTATGTGTGCCTGGTTTGTTGAGCTCGAATTGTTTTGTTTCTACTCAGGCATTCTCTTTATGGCTCTGCCAAGATTTTGGGGTTATAAGTTGAAATACTGTGGTGTTTTCAAAAGAGCATGGCTCTCTGTTTTTCCAAGATTATACTTGATTACATGTGGTTTATTCTCGGTGGTAAATTATTTTAGGAGGTAAAAGGATGATAAGATCTCTGTTCTTTTGAAGGTTAAACACACTCTCATTACCTCTCTGCAATAAAGTTTGATTGATTACGACTTGATTCCGGTTCTACTGAGCACGATTTGGTTGATTATGCTTGATTTAATTATGTTTCTCCTCAGACATCTTTTTTTCTCTGTCAAGATTTTGGTTTACCAGTTAAATGACTGTGGTATTATTTTTCAAGAGAACATGGGCTCTCTGACTTCAAGACCATTTATTGCTCAAGTCTCTGTGATAAATTTGTTTGAACAAAAAAAATTATGGGTTGTCTACAATCTCGAGAGATTTCTTTTTGATTGATTCATGGTTATTACATCCATAATTGTGTTAAAACCTAGCACGACTATGATTCCATTTAAGTGTAAAAGGCACCTGTGTGTGGTTTGGTTCTGTTCTCTTCGTGCATCATATGGCTCTGTCTTTTATCAAGCATTTCTTTTGAAAGGAAGTTTGTATATGTTTGATGAATACAGATCTCATGTTCAGAGCTACATGTTTTGGTTAAATGCTAGTGTCGAATTGGGATTGGTGTCGATTATATTATTGAAGTCCGGTGTGTGTTTGGTTCATCAAACATGATTTTGGTTATGTCCAGATTTAAGAAGGACATGTGTGTGATTAAATCGGGCCCGATTATTGTTGATGGAAATGGACTGTGTTAATCAGTATTGGATGTCGATTGTTGGTGATTAATGTTGGGTCTATTATTATGTGATTTCAAGAATTGGACGTTGGATATGTATAATTGGAATCACTGTGCACATTATGTTTGTTTTAAAAGGAAAAGGTCTGCATTAAAACATACATGACTGTGGCTTGAATGGTTATGTTGTGACTGGGGAATTGGAAATGATAATTGCATGGTTATTGCATAGGATGCACATATTGATATAAATTGAAGGATTTTGGGCAATTGAATTATTTTTCTTTATTGAAGACAATAAGCAATTTGTATGCAATTAAGGAATAGTTAAATGTTTTGGGTCTTGTTTCAAAGGTGTTGATATATCTTTGATAGTATGTGTATACTTGTTTGTTTATGAATTGAGTTTCATGAATGATAAAGGATATTGTGCAGAGTCAAGTGGGCAAAAATCTATGGCAAGATGATCCATATTTGAAAGTTCAGTTTTTACTTCTTGTCAGAGTCCTTTTGTATGGTTTTCATCGGGGATATCTAAGTTTGACCTTGGTCCATGCCCTCACAGGGATTTTTGTAAAGAGAAAGATACTTTTGATTTCTTGGAATGAAATAAAGCAATTTCTATTCTGTCTCATTTGTGTTAATTTGTGACTTGGTTATTTTTGTTTTTGTTCTCCACATTCACTTTATGCAATCTGCATATGTTCATAAAATTACATAAAAATGTTATATTTTGCAACAATATTTTTATTTAAAAAATCATCCTAAGCCCTTGTAATTAATACTTGTGGATTGGGAAATACATTTTGAGGTTATAAACCTAGGGTAATATTCCTGACTATCTTGCCTTAGCCAAGCAAGGTTCATAAATGCTTGAGTAAGATAAATTCATATCTTTTCCTCAACAGTACTTACCCAATTGTTTGAAATTACACAAAAATACTACCATGGTATGTATATATACGTAAATAAATAAATAAAAGATACTATGCAAAAAAAAGAAAAATGAAAAATTTAAATTCGAAAAATTAATGTAAACAAATACCTGGAACAATCATTGTCAACATTATGTTCTTTCTCTTTATTGACATCCAAGGAGGAATGTTACTATTGATAACAAAAATAGGCCATGTTATCCCCTAGCCTAGGGATAACTAATGAGATTATCTCTCGAGGCCTACATGTCTTAGACATGGAGTACCGAGATCCATATTGACTTGAGCCTAGCCTTGGAGGTACCATCCTTCTTTTCCTCCACCTTGTCAGCAACAACAACATCCATCCCATTGGCCTGGTCCTTCAACAAAAATGGGTCTTTCTCCATGAGGTAATGAGTCTGGGTACCATGGTATGTGTCACTCTGATTCTCAAAACATTTGAATATGTGCAGATAATTATTTTTACTTCTAACGTGTGCTTGGACCTTATGCCTTTCCACTTGTCCACACCTGGGGGAATGAAAAAATGCCCTAGTAAGTCGATTCCCATAGGGTTTGATTTTCCACTGGGGGGGTTCATGAAAGGTCATCGTCCGTTCCCACCATACTTACCACTTTTCATCTTTTTCCCTCTCATCATCCCATACACTGGTTCGGGCATTGGGTTTTCCAAGCTAGCAAAGGGTTGTACCTTACCTTGTGGTAAGAAGGGTATAAAGGCCTAGAGGGTAAAAGTAGCTGGAAAAAGAAAAAATACAAAAGAGTGAAACCTTCAGATGCTTCGCCCAGGGATCCACGAGAAAGCAATAAAATGATTCTCAGCAAGAAATAAAGGGACCCATAAAAACAATAAAATCAAGACCTAGTTGGAGGATAAGGGGTCTCATCAGGAGCCAGCCTATTAGGTCCATGGGCATGTAGTAGTATGACACTACCATTCATTTGGTTACCACGCTAGGGTAGTGGCTCTTGGTGGCATATTCAAGAGAAAGGGGGTCTCATCACGAGCCAACCTTCTCATCTCTGTGAAATGATTGTGGGTAACATTGTCACCACTGGTCACCACGCCAGGGCAATGTCCCCTAACTAGTCTCTTGAGAGAAAAAGAAATAAGATAAAAAGATAAAAGGCATGAATGGGCTTGAAAACATTTGCATTCTATGACAAGGTGAAACTCACCCTCTTCATAGGCACCCACAGGTAAGACATACATTCCCCTGTTATCACTGCACCCATTTGCTCGAACATACCTTACCACCTCACCCACTTACATGTCTTGGATTTGTCTTCACCTGGAAACATCTCACATCCAATGAGAACTATCCCAATAGGAAATCCTAACATCCCCTCCAAACCTAGCTTGTAGAATAACATAACGTCTTTGAGCACTTGTTTAGGAAAGGGGGTTTCATGCACATGTTTAAATAACTTGATTATTAGACGTGATTGACATTTCTATGATCCCTGTGACTTATGATCCCATGGAGGGCGTACTAGGGACACACCTGATAGAAAGGAACACATGGGGAGATCATTAGTTCGAACCTCCATAGGGCTAAAATCCCACCAGATGGATGTTGAGACCCAAGCCAGGGGCAGAGACAGATCAAAGGTTTGCACCAGAGAGAGAGGAGGATATTCCACCAGATACAACCTAGTAGGCCTGGACCCAGGGTTTTTTTTCCCTTCTCACTATGATGTAGGCCTTGGAAGGCCCATGACGTCACCCATCGTTTTGGACACTTTGGAGGTAGTTGTGTACCAAGTGGCATGCGTGGTATAGAGGCCCAAGGAGGCCTAACGTTTTCCTCCTAGAGGCCAACGTTTCCCTAAGAAGGCCTAATGTCACCCTAAAAGGGAATGATGTCACCTTTTCTTCTTTATTTAGGGTTTATTTATGTCATTTTTATGCCATGTCATCCTTTTTGACTTAATTTTGGTCATTTAAACTGTATAAATAAGGGTTTTTTCCGTTTCATTTTTTTTATCATATTTCACTCACACTTGGTGAGGTCTGAAATTTGTGCACTATTTGGGGTTACATGATTGAAATTTAGTGTGCAATTGTTGAAGGAGGCTCGTTTTGGACTATTTTGGCAATTTTCTTGATGGAAGTGTTCAATTAGGGTATTTGCTTGATGATTCTTGATGAATGTAAGTAATATTTCTGCAATTCTTCTTCATTTAATGGTTATGGTTAAGTTTATATTAGATTTACATTAAGATTATGAAATTGCTAGCTTAAAACCCTAGGAAGCCAATCACATGTTATTGTCCTTGCTTTAAGAGCTTTCACCTACTAGATTTTGCCAAGAAACCAATTTTCTTGAAGCTTTTGCTAAGGGCCTTGCCATTGCAACACCCTAGCACATTATTGCTTCATCTAAGCCATCATTATTTCATCCTTGAGATAAATAAGGAGGAAAAATACTAGGGCCTAGGGTTACCTACACCCTAGTAGCTATTTTCCCCTTAGGGTTTGATAGTTGAAGCCTTGGGTTACCAACACTTCAACTATTGACCTCTCTTGTCTTTAGCTCTTCTACTATCAACTTTTCCTTCAATGTTTGTTGCTACTTAAAAGACTCCATTTTCCCTAAAGGCACTAATCTAAGACTTCCCATTGAGTGATTGACAAAAACAACTACCAAACCCTATACCTTAAGCTTTCTACTAACCACTCCTAACATTATAATAGCCTAATATACTAACTTTGTTGTTGTCGTTACAAATATAATCTACAACCATATTTTGTAGGACTAAAAGCATCTAAAATCAATTGAAAAGGTTGATTAATGCACTGCCTTACTTGCTTCTGAGAAATGCTAGTATTTTGATGTTAATAAGTGATTATTCTTGGTCATTTTGAAGCCATTTTAAGGCACTTATTGTGAAGTTATTATATTATAAATATTTCTGCTACAAATTTTTGTTTACTTCACCATTATATCAGCCATTGCTTTTATTGATAAATTATGTTGTTTTATGAAGTAATAACAACAAGTTGTACTTGCGAAAGATATATTTTCTTGTTGCTTTGTTCCAGGCAGGTACACCTTGATACTTCACTACTTCATTGGTTAAAACCCCGGGACTTTCTGATCAGTGTGACTTATGAGAGGGGACATTTTCATAGACATGTTGACCTTGCCTTCTCAAACCCCCACGTCACGTGGGATGTCTCCCCTGGGTCATCAACCCTAAATATAAAGAGGGATCTTATTGAGGTGACAATGATAGGATAGCCTCCAATTACGCCAATTTGAGTTCCATTAACCTTTCCTTTGATCAAAGTAAAAATTGTGCGATAACATTTTGGCATCGTTTTCAAGGAACACTGAGTCAATTCTCCTCAAGATGACACTTCTCAGTAAGTATTCATCAAAAATCCTTAACTTTTCAAATATTACCTAACGACTCCACTGAGGGTGATCCCCTCATCCCTTTGATAATTTCAAGAAAATTGTTTGGCGACTCCACTAATGACGAAGCCAACCATGACTTCTCAATGGGACCCAGGAAATTTCAAACCCTTGGACATGAGTAAAATCCCGGGATACCCTAGGAAAATTCCCCCTAAGTACAAAAATTCGCTCCCTATATTCACTGGTTGTGATGGGGAAAGAGTCGACTTATCACATGGGTGATTTCTGGGCTTTCTTTCAATTCCACCCTATCAGTGACGATGCTAAAGATTTGGCAATGAAGCTCATCTACGCCACTCTTCATGGTAACACTAGGAGGTGGTATGACAACCTACTTGATGCTAGCATCACAACTATGGAACAATTGGAAGAAATGTTTCTCAAAAGATGGGGTATTCAGTTGGAAGACATCCCAATACTACTAAAAAGAATCGAGCATATAAAACAATCTAAGAATGAAACTGTTAGACAGTTCCAAGATAGGTTTGAGGGCATACTATATCAAATTCCTAAAAGACATTATCTTGAATACAATTACATCATTCATCTCTACATCAATGCACTCTTGGTGCATATAGGGTTTCCCCTCAATAAAAAGGGCCCAAGAACGCTCCTTGAAGCTCATGACATGGCTAAAAGGATCGAGGAAAATATCTCCTTGTCCCATAAAAAAACACCTCTTTTCCCCAGACACTCTTAGTTTGGAGAGCTTGGTTTCCCATGAGACCCTTACTTCTTATTTCCAAGAATAAAGGGAACCAAACATCGACCACCAAGAGGCTAAGGGAAAGGATCTTGATGAGGTTTTCCAATACCACAAGGAAGAGCAAATGATTACTCGTTCTTATGCCAAGAATAATGAAGACATGGTTGAGGAGATAGAACCTGAGGATATCAAACATGATGATGAAGTATTTATGTGTCCTCCCTCTGATGAGGCCATCCAAAATCCCATTTTTTCTGCACAAAAAGAAGAGGATGAGGTTAGTCACTTTCCTTTTCAAGATTTTGAAAATACCTTATTCTATGATTCAGAGAGTGAAGGGGAAATGAAATCCTCGAGCAAGGTATATCCTCATTGTTGTGCAGTTGAAGATGTAGAAGCAAGTATTCCATTTGATGAAGTTATCCAAATACTTGAAGCTCCTGTAAAAGAAGAAGAAAGCAAGGTGAGTTGTTTCCCTTCCCAAATTTTTAATGATTCTTTACCTTGTGATGTGGAAAGTGAAGAAGTGTTGGATAATTTTACCCCTTCGTGCTATAATGATTTTGTTGATAATATTGAAGAGTTCATACATGTAGGGAAGCGTAATTGGGATATTATTGGATATGATGGGGATCCCATTTACGACATTGAGGGTCATGTCCAAAAGTTTCCTTTACCATTATCACATGAAGTTACTAATGAATTTGACATTTGGCAACAAGAACATGACATGATTACCGGTTTTATTCAAACACCCAAGGATAACTTGATTCTATGCTCTCCTAATAATTTTTGGTCATACCTTGAGGACTTTGATGATTGTTCCTCTCAACACTTAGATTTATTCTATGAAGAAAGTTATCAACCATTGTTGTGCTTAGATCTTGATAAAAGTGATGAAGTTACTTGCCTGAAGCAGGATACTTGTGATAAGATTTTCCACCTTCCTTTGATTAATTTACCTCGCTATGTTACTAAAGGTATGGTTTGGAAACATGTCCCTTATCCCAAGTCTTCTGTAAGAAAAAACATCATTTTGGATTTTAGGGGAAGGTTGAGTACCTCAAGAAGAAGCTTATTATCACAGTTTTTTAGCTTCCCCTTAAGAAACTGTCGGTCATCCTTTCTGTTCTTGCTAATCCCTTCCCAGGCCTCAAGTTGTGAAGATGTCTGAGGTAGCCAACATTCAGACTCCTTGAGTTGGTATTTTGAACCTTTGACTTTTCACGATCCTTTTCTGATATGGATTGAGCACTTTCCTAAGAGCATGACTTGGCACCACTTTTTCCGTCCCACCCGCCTCCATGAGGTAGACCTTGCAATTTTCAATGATACAATACATTTTCTAACTCGTGTTATTTTTGTGCTTAACTTATCACTACTTTGGTTTATGATGAAGCACATAGGCAGGTATGGGGAGACATTGCTAGGATGGTTTCACTGGCTATTTGACTACAAAACATTCAACCAACAAGTAAGTAGAGGTAAGTAGGTATGCATTTTCATTCATTGTATATACCATTTGCATTTCATGCTAGAGTAGTTGTATTTCCATTTGTATATATGCTTGCTTTTATTTTTTGTACTATATATGAGTCGGGGGTGATATCACCACCCCAAATGATTACTAATAATATTATGTTGAGATCAATTAGGTCACATGTTATGACATATATGTTGAGGTTCTCATGTGATCTATGGTGAGCACATGTCCCTGAGTTGGAGCCAGATGTTATCCCCTAGCCTAGGGATAACTAAGAAGATTATGTCTCGAGGCCCACAGGTCCTAGACATGGAGTACCAAGAGCCATATTGACTTGATCCTGGCCCTAGAGGGACCATCCTTCTTCTCCTCCACCTTGTTAGCAACAACAACATCCATCCCATCGGCCTGGTCCTTCAGCAGTAGTGGGTCTTGCTCCATGAGGTAATGAGTCCGAGTATCATGGTATGTGTCACACTGATTCTCAAAACATTTGAATATGTGCATTTAATTATTTTTACTTCTAACGTGTTCTTAGACCTTATGCCTTTCCACTTGTACACACCTGAGGGGAATGACATGATGCTCTAGTAAGTTGGTTCCCATAGGGTTTGATTTTCCACTGGGGGGGTTCATGAAAGGTCATCGTCTGTTCCCACCATACTTACCACTTTTCATCTTTTTCCCTCTCATCCATCCCATACACTAGTTCGGGCATTGGGTTTTCCAAGCTAGCAAAGGGTTGTACCTTAACTTGTGGGAAGAAGGGGCTAAAGGCCCAGAGGGTAAAAGTAGTTGCAAAAAGATAAAATTCAAAAGAGTGAAACCTTCAGATGCTTTGCCTAGGGATCCCCAAGAAAGCAATAAAAGGCTTCTCAACAAGAAACATAGGGACCCATAAAAATAATAAAATCAAGACCTAGTTGGAGGATAGGGGGTCTCATCACGAGATAGCCTATTAGGTCCATGGGCATGTTGCGGTATGACACTACCATTCAGCTGTGTTATATCCTAAAATAACACAGTCAGTTTCGTTCATTTAGATGATAGGAACTCATTGAAAAGTACTTTTCTAAAATTTTTAAGGTTCATTTTCGAGAGCCTTATGTTTGTAATAAAGTTTGAAAAACATTGGTTTTGGTTTTTATTTCACAAAGGTCAAATCACAGGTTTCGATGGTTAAGTGCTTCTCCAAAATTGCTTCTAAGCCACCTAAAGCCTTAGCTTTTGACAGCTTAAACGAGAAATTCGGGGCTATTTTAGACACCAAAATCACAGGAGCTTGGAATGAGTCAGAGCGTCCTTTCACACGCCTAAACCATCGGGATTCAGGTTTTATAATTGCAATTGGTCGCCAAAAAGACAGGAGGAAAACCATTTAGAGACTTGGATCTCATCTCTGCATGATATATTGAATCTTTTCAAGTTGTTGTTTCAGCAAATCACGTGGCTGTGTACTTCCCATCATTTAGTTACCAATCATGATTGTTTCAAGTCTTAATCCGCTCTTTCGCATCCCTTGTAATCAACACCACTCCTTAATGCATACCCCATACTTCTTGTCTCTATTGCAGCCGAGCCAAACCCTCCCAATTCTACGCTGTGTAGTTTTTCTCCAAGCCCGATTTTCCAATTGCAGGTGTACAAGGACATTTCAACAAATGAAGAAAGGAGGACCAACTCTGAGGAAGGAGATTGATGATATTAGTTACCTGGAATCACACCTAGAGGTATGTCAACTTTTCAAGGACACAGGTTGCTACAAATTTTGTCAAAAATTGCAGAGCTCTCACCAGAAGGTGGCATAAGCTTTTGCTCTGACTTTCGATGGAAGAAAAGCAGTCATCGGTCAAGATCAATTCCAGGTGGATGAAGCCCTCATAGCTAAGGCGACAAAACTTCCTAGGACAGGAGAAAACTGGTTCAAAACCACTGTCACAAAGGATGTTGAATTTAGGTCCTACTTAAAACCAAAGCACAAGTGTTTGGTATGGAAGAAAGACATTCCTATGTCTTTTCTTGAAGATAAATGGCAACATTTATTAAAATCCATTCTTGTTTATATAACTTGTGATGGTAGATACAATAGGGTGATGATATACCATTTTAAACTCATGAACCATTTCACTGGTAGAAGCCCACTCGATCTGCCCTATTACCTCCACAAAAGCTTGACTAAGATGGCTCATTAAGTCAAGGAAAATCCAAGCAAAGTTGCAGGCCGATTATCTCATCATGGTTTGATTAAGATTTTGGTTTGTGAGCTGCTGCAGAGAAGGAACAAAGAATGGAATTACTTCTTGTTTTGGAATGAATTTCAAACTAATGTACAGCCAGAAGATAAGAAGAGTCCTTCTTCAAGGAAGTATTCTACTCCCAGAAGTGGAAAGAGGAAGAGGAGAGCCATCTCTCCAGTTGCAGTTGATCAACCCTCTCCATCCTCTAAGCCTAGAAGGACTAAGAAAAAACTGGAGTTTAGAAAGGAGGCAGAGAAGGTAGTAGAGCCTCTAGTAGACAAGAATATCCTAAACCTCCCCTATACAGACTCTAAAGATGAATAAAACCAGGTTGCAGTAGAGCAAGAAGAAACCCTAGTAGAAGAGCTAGTTACAGCAGGATATGAAAATCTTCCATCACCTACACCCAAAGAAGAGCGAGAAGCAACCCTAGCAGAAGAGCCAGTTACAGCAGGATATGAAGATCTTCCATCACCTACACCCAAAGAGGAGAATGAAATGCAAGTTGCAGAGACCTCATCTAGCAAGTCAAAGAAAAACATATCAAAGAAGATTAAAAAAATCAGAGAGAAGATAGAGAAACATGAAGTGCTAGAGAGGGTAATTAAAACCAGATATGAAATTCTATCAAAGAATTTTGCAGAGACCAGTGCAACCTTAGAAATATTGGCACATGAAAGGATAAAAGAAAAGACAAAGAAGAAGAAGATTGTAAAAGACTACAACAGTTTGTGGAGAGTATCTATGCATTTGAAGAAAAAGGTCAGGTCATTAAGGTTGCAAGCTAGGTCCTCAAGACCTCAGCCTCGAACACCTGCTAATATTGAAACCCTAGCAGAGGCAGCCATCCATCTGAATGATCCAGAGGCATCCAACAATCCTACAACCATTCCAGAAATTGATCAAGATGCAGAGGTTTCAGTCCATCATCCATAAGGCATTTAAATCTAAGACAAAAGGTATTGTGCAATTTTGTTAATTTTCACTAAGACAAATCTTTCGGTGGCTTAGGAAAACATTTCAATTGTTCATTAGCCACCGAAAGCCGAGCTTTCGGTTTCTAACCGACCCAGATTTTGTCTATTCTAACCACTGAAAGCACTGATAAGGCAGAAAGGGAGTGTTTTTTCATAGATCCAGGTTTTTCTTATCCAAATGCCTCGGGAACAGTTCCAATCGATAGATAATAATTAAAGTCATCCTTATCAAGAGTCTGTTTCATTTTTGGAGATGCCCATCAAGGCAGAAAGGTCAAATTGGTTAGCTATTTTCTGGGAAAAAATAGTTTTGTTGCCAACAGGTGGCATTTTCGACTTCTCTCATATCTTATGAAGATCCATCAGCCTTGGAAGGCTTACTACACCTGCTGAAGAGTTTGAAGGACATGAAGATCACCTAAGATCATGAATTGACCTATTTTATAGGATTTCTTCCTATTTTCTTGGGCCAGTTATTGACTTTCTATTTTTGGTAAATTTGATTCAGTATCCTAGGATCTGGATATTGTTTGTAAAGGCTATAAAGTCAAGAACATTGGAGGAATGAGGTGTTTGATTTTGAGTTCTAAACCATACTGCTATTGTGATGCATACATTTTCTTAAATATATTCAGCTTGCAAGTTTCCTTCATTGTTATTGTCAGACTTCCTTTTCATCTCTATTCTATGTTTATGAGTTGAATGTTATTCTTTGTCTTTGTTTAATATTCTATGGTGACTGTCATCTTACCTTTGATTATTAAGCAAGGATCATAAGCATTCACTACTAGTTTATTGACCCATCATATCTATTGTTTTATGTATGTTCTGGTTGATAGATTAGTTTCTTTATCCATTTGATTCACAACCTATCTGATAATTACTCTTGAAGGCCTTGTACTGTTTGATTATACCTAGACTGTCTTGAGGATACAATCTAGTGAGATAGATATTCATCTTGATCCAACCCCCCACCCATTATTGAGTGAATTACAAGAACAGTTAAGTTACCAGGCATCTCTGAGATACAACCTAGGAGAGTTTCCTGGAGTGATAGAAAATTGGTGTCGTTGCTGGGGAGAGGAGATTGAAGCTCAGCTTTCCTAGGAGACGACACAGAGATGATATTTGATGATAGACAAGGATTAGAAATTACATTGGTTGTAATCATCTATCTGACGACTCCACAAGTTCATCCTGGCTCCAAAGAAGATTAGTACCGGGGAGAATCCACAAGAATCACCTGTCACACCAGTGCTCAATCCATAACTAATTCTCAGAAGAGGAAGATCATTTCAAGGTTAGACTTCAAAATTAGGTACCAAAAGTAATCCTCTTTCTCATTCTAAGAAATCCATAGCAGAAAAAATTGAATCTTCTTCCTCTAAGATTGTCAGTGAAAAAGCATCTGTAAGAACTGTAGAAGAATCAATTATTTCTTATCAAGAGGAAAATGTCATTGCAGAAGAAGTGATAGGCTCAAATTTAATTGAAGAATCATCTAATACTTTAGAAAGAAATCACATCTCCTCATCTCTTGATTCCTTTCACTCACAACAGGAAGAATACCATATAAATATTCACACTAGCCTTCTTGCTGTAGAACACATTCTTTAGGAACTGTCTGCTAAAGGTGAATAAAACTTGGCTGACCAGCTTGCAAATTTCTATATAACCTCACATCAAACTTCTTTCCCATCAGAAAGTTTCCTCTCGTTTAAATTAAATCCCCTCAGTGCCGAAGAGACTGAAAAAAGCCTATCACCTCCCTCACCAATACTCACCATGGATGCACCTCCTCCATTGACCAAAATGCAACAAATTCTAGCTGCTAGATATGCCCGTCTTATGTTTCCAAATGCACCTGCAACGATGCCCACTGGTGACTACCATAAGTAAATGCCAAAATTTAACAGAGAAGGAGATGTAATTGCAGAGGAACATATAGAAGCCTTCTATAGTTATGCTGAGAACCTAAACATAGAAAATGCTGATGTCTGGACCAGAGTTTTTGTCCAGAGCTTGGATGGCCATGCTAGGAAATGGTTCAAGGAACTCCCTGCTGGTTCCATAGCTGGAATAGAAGAGTTGGATGACATATTTTTGAAACATTGGGGAGATAGGAGAGACTTTTTGTACTATATCACAGAGTTTGGAAACTTAAGGAAAGAAAATGGTGAATCTGTATCTGATTTCACCAAGAGGTTCAACAGAATGTATAGTAAAATACCTGTTGAAATCAAACCTACAGAGACTTCTACCCAAATCACTTATTCCAACTCGTTTGACTCTGAATTCCGTTTGCTACTAAGAGAGAGAAGGCCCACTTCACTTTATTTGATGCAAGACGTTGCCCTTGAAGTAGAGTCAAATATCTTAGCTGCTCACAAGTTAAAGGGAAGAGATGATAGAAGAAGGAAAAAGGAAGAAGCCTCTTCCTCATCAATTCCAAATCCTAAGATAGACAAATTGGCTAAGATGATGGAATCATTAACCTCAGAAATGTCCAAGCTAAAAATTGAAAATAAGCAGCTTGCCAAGGGAAAAAGCTCATATGAATACCCTAACAGAAATCCAAATTAGAATCCAAATACCTTCATGAGAAATAACCAACAAACACAGATTTTGAGAAGAGAGAGAAATCCCATAGAAGATCAGAAGGTTAGATCCCCTCTCCAAAACACTATGATGGAGGAAGATGAAGATGATTTTCAAGAAGAACAAGAAGATAATATTCACTGCGTTGGAGATGATGCAAAAAAATCTTATCTAACACAACATGATTATGAAGAGGCATTAATGAATGTACAGATAAATGAAAATTCTGTTGAAAATGCCCTTTTTAAAATGGATGATAAGAACAAATACAATCTCAGATCTAAGTCCAACACTGCCCAACAGAGTGCACCAACATCTTCTAAGAAAATTGCTGCCCCTGTCAAGCAACAAATTCAAAAGGATTAGATACCAAATGACCAGTAGACAACCTCTTCAAATGTGAATACACCAGCGCCTCCTAAGAAGACTGCTGCCCTTGCCAAGCAACAAATTCAAAAAAACCAGATCCCTGATGATCAGGATAGTACTTTGAAAGCTCCTTCAAATGAGGTAAACCTTTCTGATAAAACCTCCTCTTCTTTCAATTTTGAAGCTGAGATACAGAAAATCAAAATCCCCATCCCTTTGGTTGAGTTAATGAAGAATGAATCATTTAAGAAATTTATCCTCAAGACTCTTGACCCCAAATCCATATCTTCCTCTGCTAATATCCTTAATATATATGATGACAAGCCCATTATTGTCTTAGGTCAAATGATTGAGGATAGAGATGAAAGTTGTCCACCTTTTTATATCTTTCTGAACATTCATGACAAAACATTGCATAACTGCCTGCTAGACTCTGGAGCTTCTCATAATCTGATGCGAAAGGCAGTGATGGACGAGCTTGGGTTAGAAGTTACCAAAACTTACCATGATCTTTTCTCATTTGACTCTAGAAAAGTTAAATGCCTCGGGTTGATCAAGAATCTGCCAGTAACTTTGACTCAAGCACCTATGAAAACTATGATCATGGATGTAGCTGTAGCAGATATCAAGATCATGGATGAAGAGGTTAGGAGGAACCCTACAAATGGACCTTTCATATGCTACTATTCCTATTTTTGGAGGAGTAAATAAGAGACTATATAGAGATTCACAAATTGCCTACATCATTAGCGATGAACAAAATCCATCCAACCATCCTATTTACTCAGTTGACATAGGTATGGGATCTTGCATATTACAAATTGATGATTCATTATCAGATACTTTGTTACTTAAAAATCCTACAGTTCAGTCCACAGAAGTAGGAGAAGATGATCTTTGGAGTATGTTCTTTGATGGGGCATGCACTAAAGAGATTGTTGGAGTAGGAGTTGTATTGATTTCACCATCTAAAGAAACTACACATTTGTCATTCAATCTTGATTTCCAGGTCACAAAAAATATTGCAGAATATGAGGCTTTGCTCTTGGGATTGAATGTTGTAAAAGAAATGAAAATTAAAAGGCTACAAGCATATGAAGATGGTGATTTAATCATTCAACAGGTAAATAAGTCTTTCCAAGCCAAGAATGTGATGCTGAAAGCTTACAGAGATGAGGTTCTAAATGCGATTGTTGCATCACTGAATTCAAAATCTCATACATTCCTAGGGCCATGAATCAGTTGGCCAATTCATTGGTTGTTTCGGCTAGTACTTTCATACCTCCTTTGCCTCCAAGGTTGAATTATGAGATTTAGGTGAAGTACAGGCCTTCCTTACATGATAATGTTAAATTCTGGAAATTATTCGAAGACGATGCAGAGTTAAGCAGATTTTTAGGAGTGATGGATGAGTTTTCATATTTACAAATTGATCAAGATAATGAGCATGACGAAGAAGCTCATAGGCCTAAATTCAGAAATAAAATTGGAGCCCATGAAATTGTGCATCTCTCTACCAACCGAATCCCCAAAGGTTTGGTTCCTTTAGAGAGACTTTTTTATCATAATGATGTTTCCATTAAACTAGAAAAGGAGGAGGAAGATTCTGATGTGTTCCAGTTTAATGTAGCAGACGAAGAAAGTCCCAAGTATGTCAACATAGCTTCTCATTTGAATGATAAACAAAAATCTGAATATTGTGAGTTGTTAAAGGAATTTTTTGATATATTTTTATGGAAGTATATTGATTTGAAGACATACAATACAGATATCATACAACATAAAATTCCTTTAAACAAATACACAAAACCATTCAGACAGAAACTCGTATCATTCAGTCCAATGTTGTTGCCCATTATGGAGACATAAATAAAAAAAATGCTGGAGGCCAAGATGATCATCCCTCTTAGATACTCTGACTGGATTGCCAACCTTGTTCCTTTTAGAAAGAAAAATGGTGAGATTAGACTCTGTGTAGACTTTAGAAATTTGAACAAATTATCTAGAAAGGATAATTACCCATTTCCAAAGATGGAACATATTCTGCAAAAATTTTCTGGAGCAAGTGTCATGTCATTCATTAATGGCTTCTCAGGGTATAACCAAATTGAAGTCCATCCAGATGATAGGGAAAAAACAACATTTACTACACCATGGGGTACATTTATGTGCAAAAAAATGCCATTCAGACTTATGAATGTGGGAGAAACATTCCAGAGGGCAATGGATATTGCATTCGTGGGAGAGAAAGACAGATTTGTTTTGATTTATCTTGATGATATCATCGTTTTTTCATACAACCATGAAGATCACTTGCAACATCTAAGAAAAACTTTCCTGAAATGTAGAAAGTATGAAATTTCTTTAAACCCCAAGAAGTCTCACTTTGCACTTAGAGAAGGTAAGTTGCTTGGGCATATTGTGTCTGCAGATGGAGTGAAGATAGATCCAACAAGAGTGGAGGCAATTAAGAAATTGTCTCTCCCAAGATCCAAGAAAGATATCCAATATTTTCTTGGAACCATAAATTTCATCAGAAGATTTATTGCAAAATTTGCAGAGCTTACCAAATGTATCACATGCATGTTGAGAAAAGGTTCCGAAGTAAAGTGGACAAAAGAAGCCGGACATTCTTTTGAATCTATCAAAAAATCTATTATGACAACCCCTGTCTTAATTAGTCCAAATTTCGATAAAGATTTTTATATTTTCTCGTTTGCCTCTAATGATACAATTATAGCAATGTTGTTACAGAAGAATGAAGATGGGCATGGGCAACCAGTAGTATTTTACAACAAGGTTTTGAGGGATGCTGAAGTTAAGTATGACCCGATTGAAAAATAGGCCTATGCACTAATCAAATCACTCAAAGCATTCATGATCTATATACTACATGCCAAGGTAATAACATATGTTCCCTCAAGTTCTGTGAAAGATGTCCTTGTTCAACCTGACATTGATGGTAAGAAGAGTAAGTGGATCACTAAAATGATTGAATTTGATATTGAGATTAAGCTAGTCAAACTTGTCAAAGGTCAAGGGCTTGCCAAACTTCTTGCAGAGGAAAATTGTAAAATGCTAGAAATAAATTTGGTTGGGATAAATGCAGAAAGTGATTAACCTCAAAGCTCAACAGAGAGACTCAACTATGATTTGCAGGTATCCTCTCACTTGGCAGATTGTGAATGGTACAATCATATAATATATTTTTTGCATAATTTGACAGCTCCACCAGACATGAGCAAGACATAGGCGAGAGATTTGAAACTTAAGGCCATCAAATTCTGCATAAGTGACAAGATGTTGTTCTGGAAAGATCCATCAGGGGTACTCTTGAGATTCATTAACAAGGTAGAATCAGTTCAAACAATGACAAAATTTCATAGTAGTGAATGTGGAGGACACCATTACTGGAAAACCACTACTCATAAATTTTTGAGAGCTGGCTACTATTGGCCTTGTTTATTTTCCGATGTGTGTGCGTTTGTCAAATCATTTGATAAATGACAGAGGTTTTCAGGTAAGCAATAGTTGAAATCTATGCCCCTTAAACCTGTTATGGTTACAGGTCCCTTCCAACAATGGAGGTTAGATTTCATTGGAGAAATACATCCACCTTCTAGTAGTCAACACAGATGGATTCTTGTTGCTACTGATTACTTCACGAAATGGATTGAAGCCATTCCCACCAGGAATGCCAATCATACAGTAATCATTAACTTTCTATATGATCATATTTTTGCTAGGTTTGGCTGTCCCAAAAGACTTGTTACAGACAATGCAGCAACATTCAACGATAAATCCTTGGTAAAGTTGTGTGAGGATATGGGAATCCAGCTAGTTCATTCTACAACCTATTATCCACAAGGCAATGGCCTTGTCGAGTCTTCAAATAAGAGTCTGATAAGAATTGTTAAAAAATTACTAGAGCAGAATCAAAAGAGTTGGGACTCTAAATTAAAGTTCGCTTTATGGGCTAATAGAGTAACAAATAAGAAATATATTGATACATCTCCATTCAAGCTGGTTTATGGCACAAAAGTTGTTTTTCCAATCCAGCTCGCGTTACCAGTAGCTAGATTTCTTCAGGAGGCAGATTCTGAGCCAAATGATCTTACCAGGAGGATTTTTCATTTGGTTGAATTACAACAGACTAGAGAACAATTGGTTGAAAAGACTGAATTGCATCAGAGAAAGATGAAGGACACTTTTGATAGAAATGTGAAGGCAGATATTTTTAAAGCAGGGGATCTATTTTTGAAATGGGATGTAGCAAGGCAAGAAAAGGGTAAACATGGAAAGTTTGATGCTCTCTGGACAGGTCCATTTATTATATCATCAGTGCAACAGAACAACACTTTTGTTCTCCAAAATTTGGAAGGTGATGAAGTCACAGGTGGCCCATTCAATGGGCGTTTTCTCAAACCTTATTTCTCATAAGGATTTCTCAAGCCTTGCTCTATTGTAAATATTGATTTTAAGCTTTTCATTTTCAGTTTGTGTGTCAAAATAACTCCATGCCTAATGGAATACCGAGTCAAGTCAGTTTTGAGTCTTAGGTGATAGGAAGGCTACCGAGTCAAGTCAGTTTTGAGTCTTAGGTGATAGGAAGGCTATTGAGTCAGTAAAGTTCTTGAAACCTCACAAGGAGGTTTTCATCCCCGGAAGGAGCCAGATGTTATCTCCTAAAATAACATAGTCAGTTTCGTTCATTTAGGTGATAGGAACTCATTGAAAAATACTTTTCTAAAATTTTTAAGGTTCATTTTCAAGAGCCTTATGGTTGTCATAAAGTTTGAAAAACATTGGTTTTGGTTTTTATTTCAAAAAGGTCAAATCACAGGTTTCAGTGGTTAAGTGCTTCTCCAAAAGCGCTTCTAAGCCATTGAAATCCTTAGCTTTCGACAACTTAAATGAGAAATTCGGGGCTATTTTAGCCACCGAAATCGTAGGAGCTTGGAATGAGTTAGCACGTCCTTTCACACGCCTAAACCATCGGGATTGAGGTTTTATAATTGCAATTGGCCACCGAAAAGACAGGAGGAAAATCGTTTAGAGACTTGGATCTCATCTCTGCATGATATATCGAATCTTTTCAAGTTGTTGTTTCATCAAATCATGTGGTTGTGTACTTACCATCATTTAGTTACCACTCATGATTGTTTCAAATCCTAAGCCGCTCTTTAGCATCCCTTGTAATCAACGCCACTCCTTAATGCATACCCCATACTTCTCGTCTCTGTTGCAACTGAGCCAAAACCTCCTAATTCTACGCTGTGTAGTTTTTCTCCAAGCCCGATTTTCCAATTGCAGGTGTACAGGAACATTTCAACAAATGAAGAAAGGAGGACCAACTCTGAGGAAGGAGCAGATGCAGCTTCGAACACCTGCTAATCTTGAAACCCTAGCAGATGCATCCATCCATTTGAATGATCCAGAGGCAACCAACAATCCTACAACCATTCCATAAATTGATCAAGATGCAGAGGTTTCAGTCCATCAACCATAAGGCGTTTAAAGTTAAGACAAAAGGTATTGTGCAATTTTGTTAATTTTCACTAAGACATAACTTTTAGTGGCTTAGGTGAACATTTCAACTATTCATTAGCCACCGAAAGCCGAGATTTTGGTTGCTAACCAGCCTAGATTTTGTCTATTCTAACCACCGAAAGCACTGACAGGGAAGAAAGGCAGTGTTTTTGCACAGATCCAGGTTTTTCTTATCCAAATGCCTCAGGAACAGTTCCAATCGATAGATAATAATTAAAGACATCCTTATCAAGAGTTTGTTTCATTTTTGGAGATGCCCAACAAGGCAGAAAGGTCAAATTGGTTAGCTATTTTCTGGGAAAAAATAGTTTTGTTGCCAACAGGTGGCATTTTCAACTTCTCTCATATCTTTTGAAGATCCATTAGCCTTGGAAGGCTTACTACACCTGTTGAAGAGTTTGAAGGACATGAAGATCACCTAAGATCAGGAATTGACCTATTTTATAGGATCTATGCCTATTTTCTTGGGTCAGTTATTGACTTTCTATTTTTGGTAAATTCGATCTAGTATCTTAGGATATAGATACTGTTTGTAAAGGCTATAAAGCCAAGAACATTGGAGGAACCAAGGGTTCGATTTTGAGTTCGAAACCATACTACTATTGTGATACAGACATTTTCTTAAATATATTAAGCTTGCAAGTTTCCTTCATTGTTATTGTCAGACTTCCTTTTCATCTCTGTTCTATGCTTATGAGTTGAATGTTATTCTTTGTCTCTATTTAATATTATATGGTGAGTGTCATCTTACCTTTGATTGTTAAGCAAGGATAATAAGCATTCAATGTTAGTTTATTGACCCATCATATATATTGTTTTATGTATGTTCTGGTTGATAGATTAGTTTCTTTATCCATTTGATTCACAACCTATCTGATAATTACTCTTGAAGGCCTTGTACTATTTGATTATACCTAGACTATCTTGAGGATACAATCCAGTGAGCTAGATATTCATCTTGATCCAACCCCACACCCATTATTGAGTGAATCATTACAAGAACCGTTAAGTTACCAGGCATCTCTGAGATACAACCTAAGAGAGTTTCCTGGAGTGATAACAAGTTGGTCACCATGCCAGGGTAGTGGCTCTTGGTGGAATATCCAAGAGAAGGAGGGTCTCATCACAAGCCATCCTTATTATCTCCGTGAAATTCTTGTGGGTAACATTTTCACCACTGGTCACCATGCTAGGGAAGTGTCCCCTAACTAGTATCTTCAAAGAAAAAGAAATAAGATAAAAATATAAAAGGCATGAATGGGCTTGGAAACATTTGCATCCATGACAAGGTGCAACTCACCCTCTTTAGAGGCACCCCCCTTACCACCTCACCCACTTACATGGTTTGGGTTTGTCTTCACCCGAAAACATCCCACATCCAATGAGAACTAGCCTAATAGGACAGCCTAACGTCCGCTCCAAACCTAGCTTGTAGAATAACATAATGTATTTGAGCACTTGTCTGGGAAAGGGGGTTCCATGTACATGTTTAAATAACTTGATTATTATATGTGATTGACTTGCTATGATCCTTGCGACTTATGAGCCCATGGAGGGCGTACTTGTTGTTGTTGCAGGGCCACAGCCGATAGACAGGTACACATGGAGAGATGATTAGTTTGGACCTCCATAGGGTTAAAATCCCACCAGATGGATGTTCACCAGAGATAGATCAAAGGTTTTCACCAGAGAGAGAGGAGGACGTTCCACTAGAGACACCCTGACAGACCTGGACCCAGGGGGGTTTTTCCCTTCTCACTATGATGTAGGCCTTGGAATTCCCATGATGTCACCATGTGCCCCATGATGTCACCCATATTTTTGGATACTTTGGAGGTAGTTGTGTGCCAAGTGGCACGTGTGCTATGATCTAGAGGCCCAAGGAGGCCTAACATTTTTCTCCTAGAGGCCAATGTTTCCCTAAGAAGGCCTAACATCACCCTAAGGGGGAATGACATCACCTTTTATGCTTGATTTAGGGTTTATTTATGTTATTTAATGTAAAAACTGGATATTATATGTAAATTGGCCATGTTGGCCTTTTTGACCTAATTCTGGTCATTGAAACTGTTTAAATAAGGGGTTTTGCCCTTGTATTTTTTTATCATATTTCAGTCACACTTGGTGAGGTCTAAAATTTGCACCCTATTTGGGGTTACATGACTGAAATTTAGTGCACACTTGTTGAAGGAGGCTCATTTTGGGCTATTTTGGAAATTTTCTTAGTGAAAGTGTTCAACTAGGGTATTTGCTTGATGATTCTTGATGAATGTAAGTAATATTTATGCAATTTTTCTTCATTGAATGGTTATGGTTATGTTTATCTTGCATTGACATTAATATTATGAAATTTCTAGCTTAAAACCCTAGGAAGCCAAGCACATGTTATTACTCTTGCTTTAAGAGCTTTCACCTACTATATTTTTCCAAGAATCCAATTTTCTTGAAGCTTTTGCTAAGGGCCTTGTCATTGCAACAATCTAGAACATTATTTCTTCATCTATGCCATCATTATTTCATCCTTGAGATAAATAAGGAGGAAAAATACTAGGGCCTAGGGTTACCTACACCCTAGTAGCTATTTTCCCCTTAGGGTTTGATAGTTGAAGCCTTGGGTTACCAACACTTCAACTATTGACCTCTCTTGTCTTTAGCTCTCCTACTATCATCTTTTCCTTCAATATTTTCTGCTACTTAAAAGACTCCATTTTCCCTAAAGGAACTAATCTAAGACTTTCCATTGAGTGATTGACAAAAACAACTATCAAAACCTATACCATAAGATTTCTACTAACCACTCCTAACATTAGAATAGCCTAATATACTAACTTTGTTGTTGTTGTTACAAAGATAAGCTACATCCATATTTTGCAGCACTAAAAGCATCTAAAAGCAATTGAAAAGGTTGATTAATTCACTGCCTTACTTGCTTCTGACAAATGATAGTATTTTGATGTTAATAAGTGATTATTCTTGGTCATTTTGAAGCCATTTTAAGGTACTTATTGTGAAGTTATTATCTTATAAATATTTCTACTACAAATTTCTGTTTACTTTGCTATTATATCAGCCATTCCTTTTATTGATAAAGTCTGTGGTTTTATGAAGTAATAACAACAATTTGTACTTGCGAAAGATATATTTTCTTGTTGCTTTGTTTCGGGCAGGTACACCTTGATACTTCACTACTTCATTGGCTAAAACCCTGGGACTTTCTGATCAGTGATACTTGTGAGAGGGGACATTTTCATAGACATCTTGACCTTGCCTTCTCAAAGCCCCAGGTCACCGGGGACATCTCCCTTGGGCCATCAACCCTAAATAGAAAGAGGGATCATATTGAGGTGATAGTGATAGGATAGCCTCCAATTACGTCAATTTTCTTTACATTAACCTTTCCGTTGATCAAAGTACAAATTGTGCGATAACAGGCCACAATGAGTAAACAAACCAAAGCTCTCCAAATGGATTAACACCGCCAGTTGCCAATGAAAGTCTAACATTATGAGGTTCATCTGTAAATTCTGGCCATTTTGCAACAATTTCCTTAAATGCATAACCACCTCCAGGCATTCAAAGAACGCCATATTCAATTCTCTTTCATGCATGGTAATCCATAAACTATGCTATGCTTTGGCACCTGAACAATCGTTGCAAACGTGGAATTATGGGAATATAACAGAGAACCTTTCAAGGAACCATTTTTGTTACTTGATCGGTTCGATATCTACTGATACCACATACCGGGCATTTTGTTTTCGACGCATGTTGTCCGTAATATATAATGTGATCACCAGTACATGCATCTATACTTTGATACTCCATTCCAATGTCTTTCATAATGACATGTAAATCTCGATATGTGCGAGGTAAAATATTTGACGAGGGTAACAAAAATCAACCTAACAATCTAAAATATAAAAAATAACTAGTTAATGTAAAGAATAGTAATTGTAAATATTGCACTTTTATTTTACACATTAATTAAAACTAAAAAAAGGGGGAAAAAGTCAACCTTTATTTATATGTGATGAAACATATTACATACCTTAGGATATGTGTCATACAAGTGTTCGAAAAATGATTTGTAACCTTTAAGTTCACCAACAACAATGTAGTGGAGAGAATATTTTCTCTAAACCCTTTATAAAGTTGTTTATTTTTCTTTTCAAACAAAGGTTCATCATAAATACTATCACTATTGTCCCCATGATCCTCATCAGAATGACCGAATAAGTCTTGGATCATTTGATTTGTCCTATCATCTTGAACTTTGTTATTATTGTCATCTACTTCCATGGGATCATTAACTTGATATTCATTATCTGCTTCATGTTCCTCATCTTGTACAACATCATTTCTGCTACTACTTGGTGCTTTCTGCAAA
>JZKD02S1674422.1:269187-289757 GCA_000966675.3 Picea glauca | reverse complement strand
ACAACAACTGGTGCCACAACGAGCTTAACAAAGAATTGCCACGTTGCCTTCTAGTGGTTAGACTATCCTAAAGGTGGTGTGGGCTCATAAACTATTAGAATAATATTAATGTGCTCATTTAACCATAGACAATGCTACACCATTTTCAACCAACCATGGGCATAAAGCCACCCCTGAGCACCTTAACCTTTGACTTTGACTTTGACCAAAAACTCAAACTTAAGGTTTTTGTTGGTTGAGGGTACAAGAGGGTGCGTTAGGATATGGCGCACTAGAATACCCAAAAATTAGGTTCAATTCTTCGAAAGTGCCCAAAGAGTTGGATTAGGGTTTGCTACAACTACAAAATCAGAAACCCTAGTTGCAGTTGCAATTGTTAGAAAAACAGGATCGCAGAGCAATAAAATAAAACAAATGACTAAATAAAACACAAAAGATACACAATATAATAGAGACACAGATAGACGTGGTTCACCTAGTGTGGTCTATGTCCACCAGAGAAATTGACATGTCCTTCCTTTTATTATCTAGCAAAATGAAGGGATACAACCTACACCTCAACCATTGTAACCTCCTCTTCTTCCGCTCATAGTCTCCTCTCTCAGAATACAAAACCAAAATACAATTCCCTCGTAAAAGAGGGTTTCCCCTAAATCCCCTACTAGGGGGGGCTAAAAAGATTTCTCCACCCCCCTTGGAACCCCCTGGTGACAGTTGTGGGGGGTAAAGCCCCCCAACACTCCTCCGTTAGGGAATGGGTTCCAAGCACGGTTGAAACAAACCTCTGAATCAAGAAGATAGTTAGGCTCCACAACCAATAACAATTGGTGCCACAATGAGCTTACCAAAGAATTTCCATGCTACCTTCCAGTAATTAGACTGTCCTAAAGGTGGTGTGGACCCATAACCTATTATAATAATATTAATGTGCTCGTTTAACCGTAGATAATGCTACACCATTTTCACCCAACTATGGGCATAAAGCCACCCCCGAGCACCTTAACCTTTAACAAAAATAATGATCCCAAGAAGCCACATCATAACCCACAAATGACCAAGAGAGAGCACACCTTTTCCAAAGGTATCGTAAACGATAAAGATACCATAAATATTGAACAAGAGAAAACTTCCCAACTGCCACAACTCCTCCTCCTCCTCCAAACTTGCGCACTTTTTTTGGTTTTCTGGGTGAGATTGAGTGTACAAATGAGCCAAGACATCTTCTATTTATACTAATCTATCCAATTACTTTTCTAGCTAGGCCGACCTAACTTTCTAGTAATTATATTTTTTGTTTATCTTTTTCATGTGGAGTCGACTAGTATTTTTGGAGGATAATACCTTAATATTATATATTATGCTGAGTCGACTTGTCTTCTAGGGTTTTCACACATATGTTTAGGGTTTCTCTTGCTTCCATAATATTCTATTCTAGTCAAAGGTTACATATGGAGGTTAATACCTCCCGCAACTACCATAATATCAACAATCCCTCTTAGCTAGGGAGGTATTAATGGTCTCAAACACATCCATCCATCTTCACATGGCATGGGAAAGACTCACATAGTCTTGCAGACCATTATACAAGTAGCATCATCATGTCATACATGGCTACACCCATGTGGATTTGTCAATCTCTTCTAGGGTTCACAACCCGCTAGAGAACACTATATCTAGACCTCGTAGTGTGTGTCACCATCATCGTCATGTGCTACACCCACTTGACGTTCTCACCCATGGCTACACCCATTTCGTGAGTATCATTACTACTATCAACATCATCTGGTAGCAATCTAGAATCAAAACATATCATCACAATATTGATGAGCCTCATTTATCTATATTGATGATCCATTTCCACCACCATGTGTCTAGCACCTCAGGTCATTCTTGTCCCATGAAAAGAATCATGACCTCATCGGAGCCACATTCACCTCATAGTTGATCCTCTTATAGGATCACTCTGTGAATGTATTTATCTCGATGTTATCGGACACATGTGTCTAGCACCTCAGGTCGTTCTTGTCCCATGAAAAGAATTATGACCACATCGGAGCCACAAAAACCTCATGGTGATCCTCTCATAGGATCACTTTGTGTATGCATTCAGATTGATTCTATCAAACACGTGGAATTGCACCTCAAACACCTTGAGTCTTTAGTCTGTCAAAGACTACGTTGGGGCACATATACTTTGGATGTATATGTTCCCTATCTCCCCTGGTATGTAGCCTAGTTCCTATGGAGCTAGAGTTGGCTCAATGCTTATCGGGGATACTCACCTACTCATGAGTTAAATAATCACCTAGTTGTGAGAGTTTCAAGGATCGATTCAATTCACACATAGGAGATCTAGTAGCAACTCAAATCTTCAGTCCGTCAAATATTGCATCTAGGCCTATTCCCACTTGATCAAGTTTGTCTGATCAATCTTGGAATATCTTCATGATGTTGCAATCATCATTACTCCCCCAGGGAAACATTTTCATTCCTTCCAAGCTTGTCTCAGACAAAGGCTTAGTGAAAATTTTAGTTATATGTTCATATGTGGATAAGTGATGGAGCCTCACTACTTCTTCCTGCACCATGTCTTTGATGAAGTCTTGCAAGATCCTTAAAAAATCCATCCTGCTTCATATCTTGCGTCACTGGCTATGATATATGACTGAGTGCTACAGATATTTTCTTGCCTGCTTGTTTGGAAATCCTGCTCGATCCCAAGCTGAAGTAACACCCCAGGTGCTAGACCTGTCTTCTACACTCCCAATCCAATATTTTTTTATGCCGACAACCATACTTCATCATCAGAGATCAATCATATCTATATGTACCACAACATAGGTACCTGCATGCTGTGATGTAATCCAATAATACGGTCATGGTTGAACCATATACTAGCAGATGGTGCTCTCTGCAAAGCAAATGCCTATCCCATCACACAACTTCCTCAGATGTGTCATCATAGGTGTGGCCATGGAATTTATATCCATCATGATAAACCTCTTTAGTCTCCTTACTAAGGATCTCATCTAGTGCCAACCATGCTTCAAATCCCATTATATCCGGTCAAGATCCTTCATCTCAAACTTTGAAATCATCTCCCTCTATCTGAGAGAATCCTCAGATAACACTTCCTTCTGCTGCACGCCCCTTTGCATTTTGCAAAGTGTCACAAAACTATGTTGGATTATTCTTGATCACTGAATCCCTTTAATTCAGACTCCCTCTCAAATTTATATCTTATGACCTGCCCAGAACAAGAAACAAGAAAAATAAAATCTCCATGGTATCCTCTATGGAAGATATCCTTCCTGGAGTCTAGGTCAATAACTAATAACATCTCCTAAAGGAGATCAACTTCATCTTTTAGAAAATAAGCATTTACTTAAGACAAGAATATCTCCTAGAGAGGAGATCAACAAGTGTATCTCTAGTATTAAGGGGTTAGTATAATGATCATAATAATGCCATAACAACTAGAGACATATCAATTTTAAATAATCAAACCTAGAGTCTTCCCTGCTTGTTCCTCTGAATGTACTGAATACAAGATCATTTCTTGGACAAGGTCTCTTATACATTCCCTGCAAAAACAAACTCATGCTTTTGTTGGATGATATAACATGAAAAGCATATACAAGTGCATAACTTTGAAATTTACAGCATTGTTCAACTTGTCTTCTAATATGAAACTGGACACCATATTGAGAAGAGGAGGTTAGAAACTAAATAAAAAAGGTTCAATGATTAGAACAAGCTATAAACTCTGAAATTTCAACTTTGACCACAAAATCAATTTTGACCAAAAGTTAACCTTTTACTTTGACTTTTTGTTGGATGAGGGAACACAAGAGTATGCTAGGCTGGGGAACACTAGAATACCCAAAAATTAGGTCCAATGCTTCATTGAAAGTGCCCAAAGAGTTGGATTAGGGTTTGTTGCAGTTGCAAAATGAGAAACCCTAGTTGCAACTGCAATTGTTAGAAAAACAGGATTGCCGAGCAATAAAAAAAAAAAAATGCAGAAATAAAACATAGAAGATACAAAATACAATATAGACACATATATACGTGGTTCACACAGTGTGGGCTATGTCCACCAAAGAAATTTCCAAGTCCTTCCTTTTTATTATCCAGTAAAATGAAGGGATACAACCTACAACTCAACTGTTGTAACTTCCTGTCACATTATCCTCTCTCAGAATACAATAATCACACACACATACACAACTACAATATAATTCCCTGATAAAAGAGGGTTTCCTTCTAGGGAAAAAAACCCTAAAATAAATTCTACCGTCAGATCTGTGACCTTATAATGAACGGTCCGGATTGACTACGAAATTACAATATTTTACAAAGCAATTTTTCTCAATATTTCACTTCGGGGGCACTTCCCCCGGATCACCCTCTAGGGGGGGCTACAAAAATTGTCATCGCCCCCCCTTCCCTTGGACCCCCCTGGTGATAGTTATAGGGGGTAAATCCTCCCCACACCCCCTCGTTAGGGAATGGGGTTCAAGCATGGTTGAAACAAACCTCTGAATCAAGAAGATAATCAGGCTCCACAACCAACAACAACCAGTGCCACAATGAGCTTAACAAAGAATTTCCACGCCACCTTCGAGTGGTTAGACCGTCCTAAAGGTGGTGTGGGCCCATAACCTATTAGAATAATATTAATGTGTTTGTTTAACCATAGACAATGCTACACCATTGTCACCCAACCATAGGAATAAAGCCACCCCTGATCACCTTAACCTTTGATAGAAAGAATGATCCCATGAAGCCACACCATAACCCATAGATGACTAAGAGAGAGCACGCATTTTCCAAATGTAGCACACAAGATAAAGATACCAGAAAGACTAAACAAGAGAAAACTTCCCAACTGCAGTTGTTGCCGATCCTCCTCCAAACTTGTGCATTGTTTATGGTTTTCTAGGTGAGAGTGAGTGTACAAATGAGCCAATGTGTCCTCTATTTATACTAATCTTTCCAGTGATTTTTCTGGCTGGGCCGACCTGACTTTCTGGTAATTATATTTTATGTTTATCTATTTCATGTGGAGCCCACTGGTATTTCTAGAGGATAATACCTTAATATTATATATTCTACTGAGCCAACTTGTCTTCTAGGGTTTTCACACATCTGTTTATTGTTTCTCTTTCTTTCGAAATATTCTATTCTAGTCAAAGGTTACATATGGAGGTTCATACCTCCCACAACTACCATAATATCAATAGTCTGGATCTCTCCTTAGTTGGGATAAGATCTAAAATATGTGATCTTTTCCTATTCAATCCATATGCACAGTTTGTTATAACATATGTGGATGAAGACAACGATATTGTAACTACGGAAGACAACAATGATCTTTTTGATGTCTTATATCAAGGTTTAAATCATTTTCACTTGGAAGTGTCTCTGATTAGCCAAAATAACAGGGCCACAGAAAAATAGCCTCAAAGCCAACCTTCAACCCCTCGTGGTGAGAGAAATGATCTTCACTGTGTTCATCGTGGCAAGAATGGACATGATTCAAATACATATATAATCCCATGGGAGAAAATCACATAAAATCTAGAACAAAATAAAGAAAAAGGTAAAGCTCTTGAACCCACTCATTGCAATATTGACATAAATGAAGATTTGTTTGAAGCTTCATTTGCTTCTTGGAGAGATGTATTATTGCTTAACATTGATGCTACTTGCCACATGAATTTTCAGAGAGACTTATTTGAGGAATTGAATGACAATATAGAGGGTGGAGTAAAATTTGCGAATGATTCCATTATCAAACATACTATAATTGGCACCATTAAGCTCAAATTGTTTGGATTCTTGGATTTTCTTTTTCATAATGTTATCTATCTTCCTCAGTTGTGGAGGAATTTGTTGTCTCTTCTGCACATTTGATATCAATGTCATTCTATTCACATGTTTGATGGAAAATTTGAAATAAGGAGGTTTTTCGACAACATGGTCATCATGACAGGATGGGAGGATGAGAAATTGTTGAAGTTGAAAGGGACATCTGCATAGGGACATAATTTTTCATATCTCTCTTTCCATGATGGAGGTACATTGTCAGACAACCTCTTGTGGCATGCTATATTTGGGCACATCAATTATGATAGTCTTTGTATGTTGAATAAAAATGGTGTTTCTGGTTTGCGTACCATTTCAAGGAACTTGAAACAATGTGAGGCATGTATCCTTAATAAACACAACACACAATATTTTCATGATTCCACTTCAAGAACACATAAAAAGATAGAGTTAATACACTTAGAATTGCGTGGCCCCATTCCTATTGCATATGCCTTTGGTAATAAATATATCATGACTTTTATTGATGATTACACCAGGATGTCTTGGCTTTATTTTTTGAAACATAAATGTCAACCATTTAAAACATTTAAAAATTTTCATCTATGGATTGAAAATGAAGCTCAATCTCGCATTGGAACTCTTTGCACTGATAATGGAGGGGAATATACTTCAAAGGAGTGTGAAATCTATCTTCACCAATATGGGATCAATCATTAATCACTTTTCCCATATAATCCTCAATGAAATGGTGTAGCAACAAGTATGAACATGACACTCTTGAATATGGTACGTTCAATGTTATTTTTCAAGAATGTGAATTTGATGTTTTGGGTTAATGTAGATCTGTGTGCAATGTATATGAGAAACATAATTCCATTGCATTTTCTTGGGAACAAGACTCCGTATGAGATGTGGTATAACCACATTCCTTCGGTGAGGAATCTCAAGGTTTTTGGTTCCACATGTTATGCCTTAATTCCTAAAGAACAAACAAACAAACTAGGTACAAGGAGTTGAAAGTGCATCTTCTTGGGTTACTCAAATACCACCAAGTCATATCGCCTTTACGATGAGGTAAACGAAAATTTCGTTCTTTCCAGAGATGTGGGTTTTCTTGAATCCACTAAGAATGACAACACTATTGAGTGACAACTTGATCATTTGGATATATTCACCCATGTAAAGACATATCATGAGTTTGATAATGAGATTCCACATCTTGAAGGAGGTATCCCTATCTTGGATCAATCTATGAAATCTCCTTTTGAAGTTCCATCTCCCCCTCATGTAGAAGATCCAACCATTTTATTAGAACATGAAGTTCAATTGGATGATGTGATTGAGAGAATTGAAAGTTTGAACCTAGATGAGAATGAAACATTGTCTCAATTAGTTTAGCAACCTAGACCATCATAGAAATGTCCAAAGTGGCTCATAAAGACATTTGAAATTGTTTTTCGTAATGAGGTTGGAAAAAAGAACTAGAAGTTCAATAAGACAATATGATGGAGGTGATGTAGATAATTCAGATTAAGGTTATGTCAATGATATGGATGTTTCATATGATTGTGAATTGAGTTTATCTACTAACTTTGAACCAATTTCCTTTGAAGAAGTTGTTTCTCATGATGACTAGAAAGAAGCTATGCATAAGGATTATGATGCTCTCATCAAGAATGGGACATGGAAGTTGGTGTATCCTCCATTTGGAACCAAACCAATTGGCTACGAGTGGGTCTACAAGAAAACATAAGAATATAATGGTTTACTTAACTAGCATAAGGGGAGGCTTGTGGAAAAATTATATGCAAAGAAAGAATGCATAGACTATGAGGATAATTTTTCCCCCATAACAAAATGAGAAACCATTTTTTCTTTGTTGGTTTTGAAAACAATGAATAGGTGGAAGATTCATCACATGGATGTGAAGACAACCTTCTTGAATGGATATTTGAAAGAGAATGTCTACATGTCTCAACCAAAAGGATTTTCCATGAAGGGTCAAGAACATAAGGTATGCAATCTCATCAAGTCTCTGTATGGCCTAAAGCAAGTGCCTCGTGCATGGTATGAAAATCTAATTGAGCATCTTTTGAATACTAATTTCAATCATTTCAATCTTGATGATGCGACTTTATTTCTCAAGAAATTTGGAAAAATTGTTGTATATGTCGTGTTGTATGTAGATGATATTTTGATAACAAGGAACAATGAAGCATATATTGCATCCATAAATAAAGAATTGAAGAATGGTTTTGAGATGATAGACATGGGACAACTTCACTACTACTTGGGTATTGAAGTAAATCATAATCCAAGGTATATATCAATTTCCCAACAGAAGTACAATGGAGAGTTGTTGAATAACTTTGTAATGATTGATTGTAATCCTCTCTCTAATCCAATGGAGAAAAAATTGAAGCTAACATCAAAATAAGGGAATGGATTTCAGGATGCAACTAAATACATATAACTTGTGGAGAGTCTTTTATACCTTACCACTACTAGACCAGATATTTCATTTGTAGTTGGGATCCTTTCTAGGTTCATGTAAAAACCTTGTGAAGGCCATTGGTGTGCTACAAAGAGAGTTCTAAGGTACTTGAAGGGAACTAGAGACTTTGGTCTCAAATACTCTAAGGTGAAGGACTTCAAAATACTTGGACATATAGATTCAAACTTTGATGGGGATCATGAGAATGGAGTATCTACTTCAAGATACATCATGAGTCTTGGATCAATAGCTATCTCCTAATCCTAGTGATCGATGTCTTGTAAATATTGTAATTGAGAAATATGAAGATTCATAGGTGAATGGGAACAATAATTGGACCTGTGAAACCAAAATCCATATAAATGTATTTATATATGGCTCTTATTAATAAAAAAATAATGGGTGGAGTTATTCAAACATGGCCTATCGGAGCACAATAATATAGTGAAAACCTAAATTCTACTAATAAATAAAATATAAAAACATTGTGAAATGCAAAGCATTACAAACAAGCTAGAATGGTGGCAACTTATCTTTGAAGAGAGATGTGTCAACTATGCCCATTCCTAAGAAGCCATTACAAGAGGCTAAAACTTCATTTTAAATATAAAGTATGATTCCCTAAGATGAAAAAACCCTAAAGGTCCAAAATCCTAACCCTAGGAAATTATGTGGCAAAAGGAATGTGATCCCTAAGGAAACTAGTTGATACGTCAACTTCCTGGGGCCTCAAATTTTGCATACAAACTCCATTTATGGCATTTCTTGGATTGTTACAAATATTAATCCATTATTTATGTGTTTGGTTGGACACACAACCAAATTTCATGTTGTCTAACCTATGTTAACTACCAAAAATGCAAAGGAAATTCCCCCAAAACATGTTGGAAGTTCAAGACCTCAAAAACTGTAGTAGAACCTGTTGAAAATTTACGTATGTAGCTAACAATTACAGTTCATCTTTTCTTATTACGATTATTTAGCACATTAACTGCATATACAAGATCAATGAAAGAGAGACAATCAAAGAAACAAGATAGACATAAGGATTATCCTGGGAAACCCTCTAGGGGAAGAAAACCCAACAACTTCTTATAAAAAGATTCTTCAAAAGAGCAATGCCAAGACATGAACCATATAGACCTTTGTTGTGTCTCCCTCTCTCTCTCTCTCCAAAAATTGTGCACCTTTTCTCTCACTTGTACTTGAGTGAGATGAGTGTGTAAATGAGGTGTCTAGACCCTGTATTTATACACAAATGACTTGCCCTTTTAACTACTAGGTTCGACTTGACAATTTTCACTTAATTACATTTTACAATAAAGGCCACAATGGGACCGACTTTACAAATACAACATAATAATATTCTTTTAGGGTTTTTGCATAATCAAATACAATAGGAGAATATCTTCCACAACTACACATTCTTCGACACTCCCTCTTAGCTAGGAAGGTATTCTTCAGTAACAATCTGCTTCTGCATATTTGTACACTTCGACCATTGTCTTGTTGATTTTCATGAATCTATATATCATAAGAAGTTTTGCACTTTCACCAGCCTTTCGTACTGGAGTAACATACCAGCCTGCGTTGGAGTACCAACCTACATTGGGGTAGCATACCAGCCTGTTTTGGAGTACCAACTTGCGCTGGGGTAGCATACCAGCCTACCTTAAAGTACCAACCTACACTGGGGTAGCATACCAGCTTGCATTGGAGTACCAACCTATGTTGGGGTAGCATACCAACCTACGTTGGAGTACCAACCTATGTTGGGGTAGCATACCAACCTACGTTGGAGTACCAACCTGCGCTGAGGTATCTTCCACTACTGGAGATCTCATCACTTCCCTCTAATGTGGATCACTTCCCACTACTAAGGAACACATCTCACTACTGGAGAAAACAATCACTTATCACTACTGGAGAAGTCTTTCTATACCACTCCAAGCTTGTCTATGAAATACTCAAACTTAACTTTGGACAGGGGCTTGGTCAATACATATTCTACATGTTCGTCGATGGAAATATAATTGAGCTTTACTGCTCCCTTATGTACCATGTCCAGGAAATAGTGTTATTTGATCTCAATGTGTTTTGACTTGTCATGAAACACATGGTTCTTTGACAACTTCATACAACTATGGTTGTCACATAAAATGCAAGTCGCATCTAATTGAAGATCAAGTAGCCCTACAAGTAACTTTCTAATCCATGCTTCTTCTTTGCTAGATGAGCACACTGCAATATATTCTGCTTCAGTCGTACTGAGTACCACACTGGTTTGCTTCCTGTTGAACCATGCAATCATAGCTGATCTATACTGAAGCAACACCCAAATGTACTTTTCCGATCTGCTACACTACCGACCTAATATGAATCAGCATAACCATGTAGGCTTATCTCTCGATTTGAGACATATCTAAGACCATAATCAATCATACCCTTTAGGTACCTCATTACGTTTTTTTTCACAACTAGGTGAACATGTCTCAACTCAACCATGTATTGACTCGAGGTGTTCACCACAAAACATATATCTGGTCTCGTATTTTTCAAATACATAAATGATCCGATCATCTGTCTATACAAGGTGACATCCACTATTTCTGAAGATGTATCACTTAGCAGATTCATATTTGTCACCATGGGCATAGGCATGGCCTTGCAATCCATCATATTGAACCTCTTCAGAATCTCTACTGCATATTTTCCTTGGTTTAATAAAATCTCATTTTGTCTTTTCCATACCTCTAGACCTAGGAAGTAGTGCATTATTCCTATATCTTTCATTTCAAATTATGTGGCAAGCTTCCTCTTGCTCTCAGTGATAGGCTTCTCTTCTCCTATGAGAAACAAGTCATCTACATGTAACAATAGTATCAATGGACTTCCATCCTCAACCTTGTAGTAAAGGTTTGGATTTGATTTACTTTTGGTAAATCCCAGACTCATCAGGAAGTTATCCATTCTGTCGTACCAAGCCCTTGGAGCTTGCTTCAAACCATACAAGGATTTCTTTAGCCTACACACATGTGATTGTCCGTCATGTGTCTCAAAACCTTATGGCTGCTCCATATATACTTCTTCTTATATATCACCATTCAGGAAAGTTGTCTTCACGTCCATATGGTGTATATTCCATTTCATTAATGTGGCTATTGCAAGCACAATCCTAATGGAAGTGTATCTCTCTAGATGAGTAAAATTCTACTCATAATCAATGCCTTCGTTATGGGAGAATCCTCGTGCCCTGAACCTTTCCTTGTACTTCTCAATACTGCCATCTGTTGCATGCTTTGTTTTGTAAATCCATTTTGATCTCACAACTGATTTCTCTCGTGGTATTGGAACCACATCCCAAACATCATTCTTCAAAATGGATTGGTACTCTTCAATCATGGCATCCTTCCATTCCTTCTTTTCTGTAGCCTCTTCATAACATGTACGCTCTGTATCAATAATATCACTAAGGAGTGCCACATGACTGGAATATGGTTTTGGTTTCTTGCTTTCTCTGTAAGTTCCTTCTGAAGCATCATATTTTTCTACATCTTGTATAATCTCACGGGCCCAAGTTGGCTTCTTCTTTCCTCTAGGTGGATATTTGGGTCTTTGTGTCTCTTCCATGTCATGATCTACTATATCATGTTCTTCTGGTACAATATCATTTCTCGTGTCTACAACTCTTGGAGCTACTAGTTCTTCATCATGGTTTTCATCTGCACAACACTTCCTTGAATTGTTGAAAGTTGCATCCTCATAGAAGATAACATCTATGTTGATCTCAACTTATTTGTGACCAGGGATGTAGACTCTGTATGCCTTTGATTTTTCAGTGTAACCAAAAAATATGCCCTTCTTTCCTGAAGGTTCCAATTTGGATCTTTTGTCCTTGGGAACATGTATATATATTGGAAAACCAAATATTCTTAGGTGGTTGACTTATGGCTTCTCTCCTGTGAAAATTTCTTCTAGGGTCTTAATCCCAAGAACACAATGGGGTGTTATATTGTACACATACACTACAATCCTTGTTACTTCTTTCCATATATGTTTCTGCAAGTTCTGATCATGAAGCATGGCCTTCACTGCTTCCATTATGGTTCGGTTCTTTCTTTCTATCACACCATTTTTCTAAGGATCGTATGGAGTAGAGAGATCCCTCTTAATACCAACTTCCCCACAAAATGCCTTGAATTTATCTGATGTGAATTCTCCACCATTGTCTGACCTCAAGACCTTATTATTCTTTTTAGAAAGATTTTCTACAAGGGTCTTGAATTCCTTAAATTTGCAAAACACTTCACCTTTTGACTTCAAGAAATAAATCCAAGCTTTGTGTGAAAATTCATCAATGAATGAGACATAGTATACATACCCATTAGATGAAGAGGTGGACATAGGTCCACATACGTCTGAGTGTACAATGTCCAATACACCTTTGGCCTTGCTTTTACTTCTTGGAAATGGGCTCTTCACGCTCTTTCCTTCTGCACATCCCTTGCATATGCCCTCATGTTCCACTCGGATCTCTAGTAGTCCTGTCACCATCTTGCTCATGATCAGTAATGCCTTATAGTGTATATGAGCAAGTCTTATGTGCCATAACTCAATTGGGTTTACAATATTATGAACCAGGGTTGTCTTCAAGTGTCCTTTCAATTTGTATAAGCCTGCCTCTTGGACACTAATCACAGTTGCATCATTGAAAGATTTTCCTTTTGGCCACATGAGAACTTATCCATCGACAAATGAAATTCTAAAACCCTTCTCTTCTAGAGCTGAAATAGAGAGGAGATTCTTCCTTAACCCAGGTACGAGTAAAACATATTCAATATTCATCAACTTTCCATAATCTAACTTGAGGGAAGCTTCTCATACTCCTTTGATAGGATAATGATAATCATCTCCAAGTTTCACCCTATGAGGTGATTCCTTCTTGATCAAGTTTGACAGAGAGTACTGGTATCCTACCATGTGCTTAGAAGCACCACTATCAATGAGCCAAGTGTCACTTCCACGAGTGACAATTATTGTAAGGGATGAAATTAAAAGATATGGTTCATTATCATTTTCTCCCTCTGGATCTTTGTATCTTACGGGATCATTCTCTTCTAAAATGTATTTCCACGCTTGGAGGTCATTGGATCCTTCAAGCTTTCCATCAAGCATGAAAATGGTAGTCATCCTGCCCGGAACAAATAAAAAACAAATAAATTTTTAAGATATGGATCTAGACCTTACCAGAGAGTTTTGTTGAACCAAGACGAATTTATGTCACAAAAATTGTAGCAACTACAACCAGACGTCTAGATCTAGGGTTTATGAGGAAAACCTTAATTTTTCAAATTTTGAATTTTTGAATTTTGGTCCAGGGAGGTGATGCACCTTGCCTAGGAGAGTTCCTAGGTGGTCTTAGATTTACCATTGTCCTAAAAAAAAGGTAAAACATCACTCTTAAGATTTATGCAAAAACCTTAAATCTGTTGCAGCTGCAAAACTGAAAACTGGATCTTGGAGAGGGTGCGTTGAGGCTAGGCAAGCCTTCATAAACTGTGAGTTGGTCTCTTTCAGGCCCTCTTTGATACCATGTTGAAAATTTACGTATGCAGATAAAAATTACAATTCATCTCTTCTTATTACGATTATTTAGCACATTAACTGCATATACAAGATCATTGAAAGAGGGATAATCACAGAAATAAGATAGACACAAGGATTATCCTACGAAACCCTCTAGGGTAAGAAAACCCAACAAATTCTTCTAAATAGATTCTTCAACCAAGAACAATGCCAAGACAAGAAACATAGAGACCTTTGATGTGTCTCCCTCTCTCTCTCCAAAACTTGCACACCTTTTCTCTCACTTGTACTTGAGTGAGATGAGTGTGTAAATGAGGCGTCTAGCCCCTCTATTTATACGCAAATGACTTCCCCTTTTAACTACTAAGGCCGACTTAACGATTTTCAGTTAATCACATTTTACAATAAAGGCCACAATGGGGTCGAATTTACAAATACAACATAATAATATTCTTTTAGGGTTTTTGCATGATCAAATACAATAGGAGAATATCTTACGCAGTTACACATTCTTCAATGTAATCGTCAAGATGTGGAACCATTATGAGTCGATGGAATAGGAGGGTGGCCACCATTATCCACCTAGATTGGTAATCCCCCCTTAAGAAGCAGGGGTCACCATTGCATCAAGTTCCTCCATTAGATGGGGAAAATTCTATTGAATCTTACTCCGAGTGAGCCACTTTCCCTAGTGAAGCAATTTCCTTACTTTAACAACCTAATAGAGTTGGATGTTATACTAATGAGTGCCCTTAATCTTGGTGTCCATGATCCGATTGATTGTTTCCTACTCAATTTAGTTAGGAATGAGTTCTATAGGGGCCAAGTGCTCAACCTCCTCTGAGGTGTTCAAGAGAAGTGGAAAATATGGTCGAAGCAACACCACATTAAATATAGGGTGCAAGACATGGAAAGGGGGAGTACTTAATTCAAAAGAATTCTCTCCCATAGCCTTGGTGATGGTGTAATACTTGTATTAGAGTGAGAAAAACTTATGATGGATTCCTATGGGTCACTCTTTTTGTAAATGAAACCATATATTATCTTCCACCCGAAACTTGTGTGAAACCTTATTCTAATCGTGGTGTTCCTTATACTTGACATTGGATTTCTACAAAATACAATGAACTTCGTGTTGGATGTGTTGGATTAGTTCAACAAATTCGATTGCTCTATCAACCTTAGTCTGAGCATGGAATGCTTTTTCTTGTGTATATGCAATGGGTCGAGATACCCCAATTGGGGCCAATGGATAGAACCCTGAGTGCAATTGAAAAGGGATGTGGCCAATAGAGCTATGAAGGGCTTTGTGTTAGCTATGTTGAACATAAGAAAAGCTGTCATACCATGTGTGTGGATGTTTGGAGCACATTATCTGGATACACAAAATCATCTTGTTGACTACCTATATCTATCCACCAATTTGGGGATCGAGGGAAAACGATTTGGCTAGCTTGGTATCCATCATTGACCATAGGCTAGACCATAAACTACTCGAGAACCAACTATTCCTATCTAAAATAATGGTCCATGGGAGCCTAAAATGAACCCAAACATGCTCGAATAAGAGCTTAGCAATGGTCTTTGTTGTGATACTCTTCTTGCAAGGTGTCAAAATGGCCATCTTAGAGAACCGATTAACATACCACAAATAACTTACAATCGATGTAAGTAGGAGATAGTGAAAAGGACCTAGAAAATGAAAAAGGTAGATGTAGATGGTGTTATTCTTTGCGCTACTGAGGAATATTTGTTGGGTAGCAAAAGAGATAAGCTTAGTGATTTGTTGTTAGATAGGATAGCCATCTCCCATGCAACCATTGACAAAGCCAAGGCTGGTGAAAAAGAGGTTGAATATATGAGGAAGGAGATTACCTCTCTAAAAAAATCAAGTTGAGTATTATAAAGGAGCTCAAGATGCATTGAGAAAGTTTATTGAAGATGTCCTCGAAGAGGGAAAATTTAATGAACAAATAAGAAAAGATTTCATAGCTAAGGTGTTAGACTTGCAAGAAGAAATCTTGTAGCTATCTATCTTATACAAGGAAAATTTCATGTGGAAGGAAAGAAAATCCAAGGTCCAAGATCAAGTGGAATTCATTAAGTAAATTCAAAAGAGTCGTGGTCACGAGGATCATGGAATCAAAGTGTTGACCAAGAATGAAATATCTAGAATTGAGAAAGCAGTTAGGTACTAGGTAAGTTGGTTGATGCATCCCAAAATCAAGTTAGGGAAGAATGGTCATCATGCATTAAGATTTGGGATCTTGTTGAAGACGCCACATCAAAGAGTATAATGCCCAGTTTTGACCCACCATAGGGTTTCCAACTAGTTGAAAAGGTGTTAAGTGAGTTCAAGGAGATTGTTGAAAGAAAAAATTAATGCCAGAGGTATATCCTCGCTATAGTGAGGACATCTTCATAAGTTTCTAACAAGTGAATTCAGAACAACAACTCGACTGGAGTCTACTGTGCCTAAATTAGAAAAATATATCAAAATATTTAGACAAGAAAATGACACTCTGAGTCTACCCAAGGAACAACATATGTTTACCAATCTAAATCTATGCGATGAGTTGTTCGCGAAGTGGAAAAAGTACGATGTTGAGCATGCACAAATTGAGACACCCGGTTCATCGATGTTGTAGTAGCCTACATGGCTTTTGTGAGCCTTTTTTCTATTTTTATCTGTACTTTTATCTATAAATATGAAAATCGACCTCTAAGAAAGGGTCTTTGGTTTTGAGGTGATTTGGGAAGGATTGTAGCTTATAACTATTTCAAGCTTAATTCATAAACTCTTTTTGGAGTCAAGGGATGTTTTTGTTGAATATTTTTGTGTATTAATTCTTATTCGTGGATTATTCTACTCTTGAATTGATGTTGCAGGTGTCTGGTAAGGATTTCAATTTTTCCAAGTTAGATTTTGGGATTAGATAAATTATTGGATATTATTTTCAATGAGTGATTATATATTATATATTATTTATTTTCTTATTTTTCATAATATGTTTACGTCATCCCATATATGGTACACTATGGAATTATCACCGAGTTTTTTGCTTCTAAAATTTCCATCTCTTTCTACATTAGAATAGTTTATGCTTCTTGAAGGTTATCTTGTAGTAATATTTCTAAGTATAATTAATTCTTAGAGAATTAAAACTTATAGGTCATTTTCATTTACTATTCCTGAAGGTTATCTTTTAGTGATAGATTTCTTCAAACTCTCTAGGTTAATTTTATATCTCACATTAATTATATAAATTATAAAAACATAAAAGAATGAAAAATTACTTTTGAACTAATTCATAAAACCCATCAAACGGTTGTCAGACCATTAACCTGGAGGATTATTCCATTCCAAATTGGAAAGAGTCTAATTTGGTCTCTTCCTTGGGTTTACTTCCCACTATTGAGAATTGGGAATCCATACCCCTCAACACACCCCTGTGCAGAGCATATTCTCTCCCTCAATGTTTGGATTGGTTCCATATTTAATTAAGTCAATCCCTGGCAAGATCCAATGTTAATTTTTATTGTGTTGTTCGTTGTTAACTAATTGTCACTTAAATGGTTGATTTGCTTCAATTGAATTATGAGCCATACAACATTCAATGTGATTATCGCCTATGTGTTTGGAACCATAAATCATAACCTAAGATCATGGTTATATAAATTGCTTGAATTGTTGGTATTTAGTCGTTGGCTACAACACTCTTCTATTAGATTGATAGTTGGGTAATTAAGTGTTTGGATCAATGTTGTAAATCTCGTCTTAGGGAAAGTATCGACGATGGTCTGAAATGTAACTTCTCGATGGCATCGTGGAAAATATCAAAATATCTCGGAAAATGTTGCAAGATAGGGGCTTAACTCGGAATATCTCAGAATATCTAGGATATATCGGACATGGGTTTAACTCGACGATATATCCGATAAATTCGATATATCGCTAAGATTTACAACACTAGCTTGGATGTTATGTAAACGCATCCTACAACAACACAATCGACTCTATTTATCACTAACACATTGCTTGTATACTCAATATTCCAATTTCTTAAGTCATGCTCTGAATTGCCTTGGTCCAAATCATTGTTATGCAACACTTGTCGATCGATCTCTATCCCAAATCACTTGAATAAACTATCATCTACAAAGAATTAAACAGTGTTTATTTGTACTAAGGCTAGACCATGGGTCTCATTGCCATCCACTCTATGTTTTAATTGAACCTATGTGCCTTTGGTTTCCAACCATATATCTGAGTGTCTATTGAATTGCTTGGGTTGATTATTACAATGTTCACAACGTTTGTTTTCTACCAATTGCATAATCCCTTGTTGTCATATAGATGTAAGTTGAATGGGTAGATACATGTCCTAGAAAGTTTTGAGTTTTCACATTAAAATAAGAGCCATAGAGTGCTATTGTTACCTACAACATATGGGTAGAGGAATGAACTTAGTGTTGAGTAGGAACATTGATCTACAAAATACCATTTTGTTAGAGATTTGACCATTAATGGTTCACATTTCAAAGTTTAACTGTTGTGTAATCACTTTTACATAATAGAGTTTTATAATCTATGGGAGAATATACATATATGTGATGTGATTGAATTGAAATGCATTGATTTCCTTCTTACAAGATTGTAGGGGGCATTGTGAATTCAACATAAACAGAACCATTGTAATCAATTTTAAACAAATAATAGTTGTAATTGCACAAGAAGATATGTGTTAATGAGATGGACAAACCATAGGCCTATCGTTTACGAATCACATTATGTCAACATCAAGGTCAAGTAGTTGTTCAATACGTAGTTGAATTTCATATACACACTCATGGCTTGTTTGTACATCAACAGTGAAGGGTCTAACCTTATTTTCAAGAACTCATACTAGACTGCATTGATATATCATGCAAAGCTCTAGTTCTTGTTGATGAATACACATGGGTATGCACATAGGTTTGTGCAAAAGATTGACCATTTAGTGATTATTCAATGACTCAAGCTAACAATCACACCTCACCCAAAGCCCTATAACGTTGTATGGCTTGGTTTGGAGAATAAGTTGTGTGTCGTGTCACACTACAAGTTCTAGCACACCATTTATCCATGAAAGGAAGAAGTCACATGTAATGTCACACCTTTGAAATTTTATAACATGTTATTAGGATAACCATATTTATGAAAGATTCATAACATTTGCAAGTCACACTTTCAAAGAAATTTTTTAATAACTTAGTGGTGAGTGTTAGGAAGATTTACACTTTATGGATTTTGACATTTTAATATGTTTTTATTAAATAATATTGTTGGTTGAATTTTTTCAAACAAAGATTCATATTTGGTGTTTATACCAATGAGGTGAAGAGTGAGTTAAATTGGAAATGCAATTTTATGATAATGTGTCCTTCTGCAAAATAGTGGACACATCCACATCAATGAAACTTGTAAAATGAGAAAAGCATATGTGTTTCATAAATGGATGTCTAGTAAGGTCAATTATAAGTACTAAATGTAAATTTCAGAATTAGAAAAACATGCTTAAAATATACATTCATGCATAATCAAAAACAGTTTTGCATGATGACCAATGTATTAAAAATATATTTTCCTAGATTTAGTGAACACTATTAATTTGAAATTTCACAAAGGGGCTTTACCAATGCACATTACTCCTTTTGTTTATTGGCTATTAGTTTTATTAAGACAAATGTAAAAATATGATGTAATTTTAACTTACAAGTTAAGAGCAAAAATAATGATAATACTAAAGCTCTCCATATGTTAGTCTAGACATTCTACTTATTTGAATATATAACATGGAGCGATTCAACAAGTAATAAGTAATTTAGTTATAGATAGTATGTTAAAGACATGTGGATAAATAATGCATGTAACAAAGTAAATTTAAGTTTTGAATATTTTAACAATTTAGCAAGAAGGTGGGGTTTGTACATAAATATAGTTTTGAAATGGGCATGTAATATTTTTTATTTGGGTTAGAGATTCTCCTTCTTTTTAATTTTCTAATATAAATGGATCAATGGATAAACATTATGGTGTGGAATACAAATTTTATTGGTTGTAACATGTATTTTGTCATAGTAAAATATATTCTTTATTTTTATTTGTTTATTTCTCTAAAGGTGTGTTTAAGGTGACAATTCTTTCACAAATTATCATTGTTTATAAAGGCCTCTTGCACCCAACCATATATCCTTTATGTTATTGGAACATAATAAGCCACAATTTTGTATCTTAAAAAAACACTCACTTTATTTTTACAACATATCCACCTTATATTCTCTTACGTTCCCCCCTTTGGGGTATGCTAGTTATAATTTCAAAGAACCTTATCTAAAAAATGTACTTAGTGTAAACTTTAGGCCTTGTCTAATTATTTTACGAAATAATTTTTTTCACTGGAATCTAGCGACATAAATCTGCACGAAATCAATATTTGTTGTTGTTTAAAATCCAGTTTTGAATGCAGAAATGGATCCAGCATGCTGAAAAACCCTTGGGGCACTCGGATTATACATAAATAATCACTCAAATCTGCTAACAATTTTTTGCCAGATTTCGAACAAATGTCCCAGGAAAAATTGTCAAGGAACCTTCATTTCGTAAAACGTTTAG